>PVKZ01003915.1:0-106745 GCA_004027375.1 Macroglossus sobrinus | reverse complement strand
CACACACACACACACACAAAACAAGAGTGGAAATAACAAAGGTTCACTTTTGTGTGCTCTCACCTCACTCCCTCTACTGTACCCTGTGCTGTCTGAGTCGAATTAGCCCTTAAATCTGAAACTGGTCAATCCTTCCATGGGCAGGTGATTTCCTTCTGGTTTCTGGACAGTGGATGGGTCCTTCTCCCCACCTTCTCTCATCCCCTAGTTTAACTGTGTCTAAATTCTGGTTCCCATTTAAGACTTGGAAGTTAAATTCTTCTCTTTTAGGTTAAAATGGGCTGGAGAAACTGATTAAATTCTTGTCAGCCTAAAATCTTGCTCTTCTATGAGAGTATTCGTTTGCACAGTAACGTAAGCAAAAACCTCCATTCCAACCCCTAGGTAATTCATTTTCTCCCCTGTGGTGGTCTTTCTGTCTTCCACAGTGTACTGCATTTGTGCTTTATGAGACCAGCTCAACTGTGGTCTCGAACATCAGCTCTTCCTTTCTCACTTCCTGATTCCATAGGCCTGAACCAAAACCTTTCAGGTGGGTGCAGTTTCCTTATTTGACCCTGGTACTCCATGCTTTTGTCTTCAGTGATGTCTTGTTTTCTCCTTGTGCCAGTGGCAGGAATGAGGTACCATGGGAAATGCCTTTATAGAGAAAGGGGTCCAAAGACAGTTGGCCAAATGACACATTATTGGCCAGCCTGGTCCACTGATTATCCATATGTAATGTTTGCACTTATAGGCAGCCTTGCAAGGACTGACATAACAATAATGGTAGTTGGCATCTATTTGAACATTTACGATGAGCCAGCCACAATGTTAAATCCTTTAATAAACATCTAATTGAATTTCCACAAAATCCTGTGGGGGAAGTTACTACTGTCACCCCTATTTTATGTAAGAGGAAATTAAGTGATGTTTGGAGAAATTAAAAAGCTTGTAAATGGTACAGCTGGAATTTAGACCCAGTGGGTCTAGTTCCAAAACCCCTGTAGCAGTATGTAAGTGAAAGGCATGTGCTTTGGAGTCAGAGAATCCAGGTTTGAGTGCTGGCTCTCACATTTACTGGCAGTGAATCACAGGCAGGCCTTTACCTTCTCGAGGGCCAGTTTCCTTACTTGTAGTTGTAAATAACAACTTTTCATCATCTACTTTTCAAAGTGGTTTTGTGCCTGGCACATAGTAGGTACCCAGTCTACGGTAAATATTATAATTATTCTTATTTCTGCTTTAATATTACTAACTCTCTCCCATTTGCTCTGTCATATCTTCTCCAAAGATATATCTTTTTCTTGACATGGGAAAATATATGAAAGAAGGAATTTATGGTGTGAGGTGGAATAATCAATCAGTATGGCTGATATTCTTAAAGATTGAGATAAGAATCTGACTGATCTGAAGAGAGGAAATTCAAGTTCAAGTTTAAATTTAAACTTAATGATCCATTCTAGTGGATCAAAATATGTCATCATGGTTTCAGATGAAGGCCAAAAAGAAAAAAAAGGCAAAGTGCACATCAGAGAATGAGAAGAGATATTTATGGCATCTCATCTCAACAAAAGCACTTTCATCTTAATTCACGAAAAAACACTCATCAGCTTTGGAGAGCTCTAGCCTGGTCATCTGGGATGTTCTTTTGGATAATTTCCTCTGGTTCTTATTTTCCTGTGATCTGATATTGTTTCCATAGTTTTCTAACTCAAATACAATGGAAACCACTCAGTCCCCCGATTTCTCTCATGTCCTGCTCAGCATCTCTGACTCCAGTTGTCATGGGAACTCAATTCTGGTATTTTGGGTTTTGAGCAATAGTTTCACAAAGCAGTTCTTACTAATAATGAAAGCTCATATAGCACTTATAGTCAGACATAGTTATATGACCTTTATAGGTATTAAGCCATTTAATTTTCATAAGAACCTAATGGGGTAGGTTGCAAAAGAAGAAACTGAGGAATGGATTCAATAACTTGCCCATGTTAGATGGCTGATATTTGATCCTGCAGAAACTGCATTTAGTTTCTGTTCTCTTAATCATCACTCTGTACTGCCTCTTACCTACCTGTTACATGCAGTGCTCTTTGATGCTTTCTATTCTACTCTGTATTTTATTATTTTATTTTAAATTAGTGTCTGAGGGTGACTTGCAAAATGATTTCACAATTCTAATGTATATAGACATGAAATTCAAAAATCACTGGCTAGACCCTCTCTCTTGTGAGATGGACACCTCAGGCTGCCTTAGCGTGCTACCTGAAACATTCTGTTCACATTTCTCCTTGTTGTGATGCCATGCTGCCCCAGCAACCCAGTGCTTTGAATTTGGCCTCCCACCAAGGTTTGCCTGCTGCGAAGAAATGCATTGATTACGTGGACTTCGTGGACTTTGAGTTCCCAGTAAATTAGTAAACTATCTCTCTGATTTAGGCTGGGAGGCTGGATCATGTGACTCTGTCTCTAAAAAATGGGTCCCTTGGGAAATGGAGTCTCTGGATCAGACTTCAAAGCCAGTGATACTGAGGGCTATGCCCTGGACCTTGACAAAATCTCCAACGTCCACCCTGTGATGTCTTTGTAGGACAGCCAGCAAGATGTCTTCCTGGGGCGGCGATTCCAACACTGAGGAGTGACTATGGAGCATGATTTAAACTTCCATGGTACCAAGCATCATTTGTTCCACAGTCAGAAACAACAGCACCCTTGTTCTTAATCTAGTATGAGCCCTCATCGACTCACCCATCTCTCCACAGAAAAGACATTGATGCCATTTTTCCACCTCATCTTTTTTTTTTACTACACGAATAACTGCAACACACCACCTGCAAATAATTGAAATGCAATGTCTTTCCCTCTCACTCCAGCCAGTCTCTCTCTTAAGATGGTATCCAGTGGGTCTATGTCTTCATGCATTATGCATCTCTATGATTATGCATTAGATTCTTGAGAACTAGCAAGTGATACCAGTATTCGTCAAGCATGTTTGGTTATGCTAAATAATTGATTGCATCTTTTATTTATAAAAATTTACTTGTTAGATTTCAGCTTCCCAGCATGAAGTCCTAAAACTTGCTTACAGATTTCAATTTCTGAAAGCTCTTAGGCAGGTGTACAGATCAAGTCCTGTCTTCCAGACAAGCGAGACTGGCCTTAAGGCAATAGACACCTGTACTGACCTCCTCCCACAGTCATGGTAGGTAGAGCTTGCCAAGGCCTTAAGCACCTGGGGTAACCTATTACTTTATAGCCTCAAGAGCTGCCGTGTCCTAAATTATAAACAGCTAGGAACTTTCTGGACCTGGATAAACGTAATCATGTGATAAGTTATAAGCCCACCTAATTTGTATGAGTGGGAGGATAATGTGAGCAAAGAGAAATATGAGTAACTGTTTGAGGAAAGAGACTGAACAACGAGAACTTTCTTTTCTTTTGAAAGTATTTTCAGGAGAAATGGTGAATAGACAAAATAAACATAACTATCAAGTCCAACAAGCATAATTAATAAGCGATACAATCGAAATAGTATTTATTTTCCTTGATGCCCTTTAAAATATACATTTTTTTGCCTTTTAATTGTTTTGTTACTCAGAAAAAGCTTCACGTTTTTATTTAGCTCTCTGACTGTGCTTCTGCCTTCAATGCTTTCACCACAACTTTCTGCCCTTCAGTAAGGAGAGTATGCTTGTCCTGGCATGGACACATGCAGAACACACAGATCCACCCAGGCCCTGCTGACTTCATTACAGTTGCAGGTCTCACAGCACAAACTCTGCAAAGTCAGCCTGGGCACACGCCACACACAGATTTTGGTGCTTTCCCATCCTTCTTGGTATAAAGGTAAACAATTCTATTACCTGGGGTTTGGGACAGCCTAGTTTTGTTAGAGGCTGTACTGTAGGACAGCCTTCAATGGTAGGTCAAATGCTAGACCATTCTGAATACCTGCACACACTGTCACTGAAAGAGGACTGAATTTTGTTTGAGAGGGGAAGGTTGATGTAAAAATTCAGCCTATGCTATGACTGTTTTCAACTCATGCTGAAATCCTATGACATTTAGTTCCTTTAGAAAATTACTTCATTGTCTTGTCCTCATCTCATCCTAAGTTGTGCTGTCTCAATTCAGAAATGAGAATCTGCAGTCCAAGATGAAAACCAAACCTTTGAACCTGATTTAATGCTGACCCTGCTTCTCTCTCCCTCATTTAATCCTTTGAACCTGATTTAATGCTGACCCTCCTTCTCTCCCCCATCTCAAACCTGCACTAAGCTGGGAGTCAGCCCTGGGACAGTTGGTAGGTAGATGGTGGCCTCTCTATGGTCTCTGCTTTTTTCCTGCCTACAAGTCTCAGTTTCCTAGCTAGTTTCTGAACCTCAAAGACTGAGTGGGAAGTTAGGGACGAGGGAATCAGAAAGGCCAGTTTCCCACTCTGTGAGCCAGGCCAGTGTTGGATGTGGACTCCTTCTTCTACTAAGCACTGCAGTGGGTTCTTCAGATGGTGCCCATTGTTGGCCATCTCTCTCCTACAGTTCTCTGGGCATAAAGAGATGCATCTTATTCCAGGAGGACCCTTTGGATTTTTTCCTAAGACCCTAGCAATCCAGTGTCCTCCTCTATCTTCTTGTTGCTGGGGTCTCTCTGCCCCTCTAGATGTCCTATGAGACAGGACTCAAGCGAACCCCACACCAGCTCTCTCTTCTAAATGACCACATTTGGTCCACAGGCCACACTTGACCCAAGAAACCCCACAAGAGCAGACTAATCCTCATATGCCCCTACATTCTGCTGTCACAGCCCATTCAGGGTGTTGAGGCAAGGATCCGGATCCATTGTGTGGGCTGTTTCCTGGCAGTATTTCCAGATTCTCCAAATGGTTCACATAAACCTTCTTCACTGGGTTTGAGATGAAGGAGATACAGCTCTAGCTCCTGTTTCATTGTGGTTGTTTATTCATGAACAGCTTTCCAAAAAAAAAGCTCTCTACTTATCTTCCCCTCCCCCAACACACCACCCTTTAATTTCTTTCATGTCCTTGATCTGGATGAGGTGTCCAAGAGTGGTGGAGCCAGGTCTCCATAATTTCCTTTGTGAATTCTGTATGAGGGGGTTTGTTTCACAGTCATGTGAGAATCTGATATCTATCATATTGGTGCCTCTATTCTGTCAAAATAGAGGCAGAAGAAATTCCATTCTAGTATCTTATTTCATAAACAATAGAAAAAAGAGTAAAAGCATGTATTTCAGTTTTCTTTTGCTGCCTAACACCCCAGAGCTGAGTGGCTTAAAACAACACTGATATATCATTCCTCCTGGTTCTGTGGTTGGCTGGGCTGGGTTGGGCTGCTGATTTCACCTGGGCTCATTCCTGCAGCTGCACGCAGCCATCACTCACACGGCTGGCAGTTGGCACTGGCTACTGGCTGGGCACCTCGGTTCTCATTTTCATGGTCCTCATTCTCTGGGAGCTTAAACCAGCTACCCTTCATGGTGATCCAGGCAGTGTTTCAAGAGACCAAAGCAGAACCCATAAGGCTTCTTGAGGCCTGAGCTCTGTGTGCAGCATCACTTTCCTACATTCTGTTGACTAATGCAAAATGACGTGACCAACCTGAATTCAAGAGGTGGGGAAAAAAAAAGACTCCACCTTTAACATTTCAGCCTGGCTGGCCCCAGTTCACTATGAGAATTCTGCCTGGGCCACCCTGATTATAGATGCCTTCTGGACAGCTCTGGAGTAAAGGATTAGGAGAGGAATTAAAATGAGTCTATATTTTTTGATTGGCTTACACTTGGAAGGATAGAAAGGAAAAGAAAAGATCCACAAGGATGAGAAGGGGAGAAGAAAAACCAAGCCAGTTGTGGCTGGCTTTGGGCAAGCATCCTGGGGTTTGGACCACAGGTTAGGAACTGGGAGCCCTTGATTCAGAGAATAGGCCATGCTGGGTGTTCCAGTCATGCAGGTATGAGCAAGTCAGTATCTCTGCGTCAGTTGGGGGGATGGGATCTTTAGGAGCTTATTGTGAAAGTGGACTGTACCATAAATTAGATTTCTGTTGGTGCCTGGCTTAAGTGGACACTGTGGGATGTTATCCTGATACTTACTCCTTAATGCCCAGGCTCAGCACAGGTGGCCATTTCCCCCCTGCAGTCCCCTCTTCCACGCCCCCTACCTCCTGCTTTCATCTTTCCTCTCCTCTGACTTTGTGTCTGCAGGGAAGGTGAGTGACACAGGAGAGGTGCAGAGGGTACTGGCCGAACAACCCTGTCTTTGGGTGTGAGGTCTCAGGAAGAGGTGAGTGAGAGAAGCAAAGTGACTCTGCTCAGCTGTGGGCTGTAGATTCAAGGTTCAGGGGTTTTCATTTTAAACCCTTTCCAAAGCCTTTAGAAATGGCTTTAAATGGGCTTTTTAAAGTGTGAATGTTTTATGTGTGTTTATCTAGAGTAAGTTGAAAGGGCCTGTGTACCACATCAAATGCCCTTTGGAGGAAGGGAGTAGAGGCTGGTGACACTGGAAGGGCAGGTCAGATTGCTGAGAAATGAAGTGCCTGGGGCTTTTATTCAGCTGGCAAAGGTGAGCAGACTCAAATAGCAGGTTGTTGAAGCTGAGAAGCACCCTTGGAGGGGGACGCTTAGAAACAAACACACAAAAGCAATAGAAGAATTTATTTTTTGCTTTCACAGAATAGGTATATGCTGACCTTTAAGAGGATATTCCATGCTAAGAAAACAGGAAGCATTTTTAAATTGTGGTTTTCATTATCAACCAGGCTAAGCACAAGCATTGACAGACTGCTCCACTATCTGACTTCCTCCTAATCATTCTGTAATCCTTTTGTCCTTTTAAAACATTTGCTCTTCTGAATCCTAAACACATTCCTTTCAGCAGAAACATGGCATATACACCATAGATCAGGAATGGGTTGAGTCTTAATGAAGCATGCCTGAATTCTTCTTTCCCAGTGCCCACAGCTGGGCCACCTCAGCAGCACGACCAGCAGGTGGCATTGCTGAGCTAGGGACCATGATCTTAGTGCTGAGAGCTGCCGGTAGGAGGCGTTGCATCCACACTTCAGGCACCAGTATGATGACCCTACCTGGCTTCATAGATAGAAATTTAAAGCAGGATGGAAATGTTAGAAACCATATCACCCACTGGATTACTTTTGCTCTTGATAAACTTGTGGTCCAGAGAGAGAACTTAGTGGTGAAAGTGGGCTAAAACCCAACCAGGCCTCCTGACTTCCAGGCTGGGCTCTCCACCCTGCCATCGCCCTCAGTGCTCCCCCACCCCCATCCCCTTGGATGATCCTAAATATCTCACATGCAACAATTGTTGACTTGCACGCAGAGCTATTAGAAAAGAACAGAAGATGAAAAGGTGCTTACTGGTATTTGCCTGGGAAATCACAGTTTGGGGCTTTTTGCATTTGGCCTCATAGAAAAGGTCAACTCCTAACTAGTAGGGATGAGATTAAAATGTGTTTTTAAAAAATTATTATGTTTAAAAAGAACACACTTGTGGGAAACGTTACAATTTATTACAAATCATCAGAAAGTTACAATACTGCTAGAGACATACTGTTACATAGTGTCAGTCCTTAGTTCTGTTATTATTATCTGGGTGGTCTTGGCCAAGTTTCTAAACTTCACTTTGCTTCATCTGTAAAATGGGATAATAGTGTTGGTAAAGATCAAATGAGATGAAGCATATAAAGTTCTTATCTTATGTGATGGCATATTCTAAGTGCTCAGTAAGTACCACCACCACCAATAATAATAGCAGTAGTAACTGTTTGGCATCTATAACTTGGAACTGCAGGTATAGTTGTGTCTAGCACAGCGGAGAAATACCACTTCTCCTCACTCATTGGATATGTAGCTCTTCAGAGTAACTACCCTCTCTACCAGTAGCCTCTCCAGAGACCAAAGCCGTAACCAGGAGGTCACTGGGGTTAGTGAACGGGGCATGGGTGTAGAGGGGTGGAAAGTGTGAGTGAGTGGCTACATGGTCTAAGCTTGTGAGTAAGAAAGAATTAAGTGAGAGAGGAAGCATACATTCTTCCCCAACTTGGAGTCCTTCTTATAGGCAAAGAAAAAAAGAAAGAAAAAAAAAAGAAAAAGAAATTAAAAAGGCCAGGAAATGGACAATAACATTTTTTAAAAAGAGAAAAATTTTGACCATTTTTTATCAAGTAATTTGTGCAATGTTTAGTATTTCTTTTACAGTTCTTAGTTTTTGCTGTTGTTTTACAATGTGGGGTGATGCTCGCAAAAGGGAGATATATTTCTAGGTGGTGGTTATTCTCTGAGCTAATTAAATTGACCTATTCCATTCTGTAACATGTTTCAAATATTTAGGTTTTTGTTGAGATATAATTGACATATAATATTGAATTAGTTTCAAGTGTACATCATAATGATCTGATATATGTATGTATTGCAGAATGATCACCACAGTAAGTCTAGTTAACATTCATCACCTCAAATGGCTATTCTTTCTTGTGATGAGAACTTTGAAGATCTACTCTCTTAGTAACTTTCAAATATACAATTCAGTATTGTTAACCATAACTAACTTAACTCTTAAATACTTAAGTTTTGTTTCAGTTTATTTAATTTATCCTGTCTTGTCCATGACCTTGTTTTCCTGCCCAGCTCTCCTACCCCATTGTGCCATTGCTAACATCTTGACTTTGGTTCTTTATACTTTGAGATCACAATATGTAAATGCTGCCTTAACAGAAAGGCATGATATAAATCAGAGAAGGCTAGAAAGGCAAGCATGAAAATAGTGCCCCTGATTTTTTTTTTTCAGTAGCGCATGATACAACATTGAATAATTGCTGAGTATATTTGACAAATTGAGAATAGAGTTCTTTAGGGAGCTGGGGAACTTAAAAATCAGGCTGCCTTCAGGAAAACTGATGAGGAAATTACTGTGTGCAGCCACCACCAGTAAGTAGGACTCCAGGAACTTGTGCTGAATTGATGATCTGCCTCCTGAGGGGGCCCTGCGTGGACTGAGCAAAATTTTCTAGAGTCCAAGTGACTTAGGGGGGAAATTGCTTGTGATAAATGTAATGAATGAAAGAAATGAACAACCAGAATCCCTAGGCAATGGAACCAAATCCACAAGGGCAATGCTATTTCTACTGCCTTCATGGTCAAAAAATTCTGAACACATCGTTCACACAAGGCCACAGAAATAGAAAAAAAACCCTTGAAAAAGGATTCAGCCTCCCTAGTAATTATAAACACAAAATCACGCAGTGCTACTTAAACTGATAAAAGTAAATTACAATTACAAAATAAAAATCTGGCAAGACTTTTGAGGAAGCTGTATTCTCATACCAATGCAAATTAGTACAAAATTTCTGGAAAGCAACATGGCAAAGTGTAATGAGCCATGATATATCACGTCCTTTGGGCTTCAAAACATATGTTTGAGATCATATCCTGGAGAAATAAAAGAAGAAAATTAGGGCTGGGGGAAGAAAAATGGAAAAAATACTTAAAATGATAAAATAGAACATACTGTGAGTGTAAAAGGAAATATAATATTACTATTAAGAATGATATGTTTGTGTATTGTGAAAACTGGTAGAAATATTGATCTATAATGCTAAGTGAAAAATAGCTGAGCTCAGATTTTGTAAATATTGACTATAGGTATGTTAACAAAAAAAGCCTAAGTAATAATAAAGCTAAAAGAGATTACTCAGTTTTGTTACATGACAGAGTAAGAAGAGAATTTGATTTTTCTGTTGCTTTGTTGTTTGTGTTCATCTCTCAATACAAAATCGGTTAAAAACATGATTTTAAAGACTGTATATTGTAATTTGTCACGGACAGAAAAGAGGTCAACCCTACATTTCATCATGTGGTTTCTGACAACTGCACAGTACTTAAACATGAGCTGGAATAGCGTAGAAGCAGCATCTCAGAGCTGCACAAATTCTCTGCTGATCATACAGAGAGGGAATGCGTGATGACCAGGAGCCTTCAGCAGCTGTGGGAGAAAAGCATGTTGTGTTAGCGGTCTGGTCATCTCATCTGATGCCAGAGCTTTATCTACTTGGATCTAGGTCTTGCATTGTTTTGGTTTTTTCAGAAGTGAGGGAGGCCATGGGAGAGAAGAGGGGGGCAAAATGGGGCTTCTTTCTCCATTCATAAGAATTTACCTCCTTAATTAAGCCAGGACAACATTTCAGCATCATAGGCCTCCTTTTCCTTCTGGTCTGTTCCTTGTTGCTGCTCAAGCTTGACACCCTACGGGTTATTTTTGCTATTTTATCCACCTCTCATAGCAACAATAATCCTAATAAAATAGAGTCACACATTGCCTTCAAGTAGCTAGATGTCCTTAAGGGTCTAAACACCAACTTCATTTGATTTAACAGGGGCCATTTTTCTTTTGGCCCTTGTGCGGAAGCAGGCACTAAGCCTCGTGGGTTCCATCCTTGTTCGCTTCTTTGTAAATAAGACACAGAATTCTGCTTACATCAGGTGGTTCTCAAAGTCAAAGGGTGGAGGGCCCGTCAATACCATAAGAATATGTGCCTAAGACCCAGAATGTTGAGAGTCACATTTTCACTCTCCGGGGAGCACAAAATGCATCATTAGCACGGGCTTCCCAGCAGAGGGAAGAATGGGCAGAGACCTTCCTGAGTTTTCACCTGAGAAGTTGTCACAGGATTTTTAGGCTGGGGTTTCCAAATTTTTCTTCCCTTTCCCATATTCTTCTTCCTTTTTTTCCTCCATAAATTAGAGGCCTTCAAGATAAATAGGTAGCATTTCTTGAACAAGTGCTATGCATCAGGCATGCTTACATGTATTAACCTATTTAATCTTTACAACCACAGTATGTGGTAGATGGGTACAGTTATCATCCCACTCGACAGCTGAGGAAATGGCACAAAAAGCCAAAGTAGCTTGTCTAAGTTCACAGCATGGTAGAACCAAGCTGCAAACCCAAGCCACTGGCCAAAAGTGCAGGTTCTTGGCCGTTGAGCTACACTACCACGTGACAGTGAACCAGACTGAGTTCGCCCATGCTCTGGGAAGAGAAGACCAAAGCCAGTGTGTGTGTGTGTGTGTGTGTGTGTGTGTGTGTGTGTGTCCGTCCGTCCCCTGACTGATTGTTCTGTCATTTACTCTGTGTTTATACCCATTTGTTTACCTTCTTTATTTCTCGGTTTTCTTACTTGTAAAATTGCAAGAATATTAATGGTGTTTAATTCCTTAGAGGTTTGTTTTGAAAATTAAATGTAATAATAAAGTCCTTAGAACAATGGCTGGTGAATAGTTATTATGTACCAGCCATCATCATCATCATCATCATCATCATCATTATCATCATCCATGGCAACATTCAAGAACCGTGGCCCCACCTCTGTCTCCAAGACAGGTGGTAATGAAAATAGCATTTCTGACGAGTTCCCAGGAGCCACTGCTGCTTCTAGTCTTGGAACTACACCCTGAGACCAGTGAGGAAGAGGACCAGGAGGCTCTCTCTCCCTTTCTCCGCAGCCCCGGTTTCAGTTCCTCCCCTAACTCTCTCCCTGGAGTACTTGTACTTCCTGTCCTTACTCGCTGTGAGGGGACCCAGGGACTATGCCCCTGCTTGTAGGGCGATAATTTATCAGTGAAAGATGCCATCTCAGAACCTAGCCAGTGGCCTGGTTGTCAGCAGGCTCTGACAGTGAAGTTTCGGCCGTTGAGAACTCCAGCCCTAGCAAATGCTGAACGTGGGGTAGGCCCGGAAACCCACCTGACTACGTGGCTTAATGGAAAAAAAAAAAAAACAGCAGAGGATTTTGGAAGTAATAGGAAGAGAGAAAAAGAATCTTCTCTCTTCCTCTGTGTTTTGAGCGAAGACAGAGGTGATGAAGGAGAGTGAGGAGAGGAAGAAGGACCGTAAACGCAGCATTCATGGTTGGAACTGGGTTTGTAAGAAGCGAAAGCTGGAGGCATCACATCGGCCGGATGCAGGGAGAGGCAGCCTACCTTTCCCAAATTAAATGGTGATATTGTGTAAATACAGTGTGGCAGTTGCAGTCACTTTCCCTCCTCTGGAGGGAAGTGGGTGAGAGTAGATGGGGCTGTTTCAGTCCTTGTATTTGTGTGGCTGCATGGTCTGAATTCTGTCAGCTCACTCTCTGTCTTAGTGAGCAGAGTGTGATGTCGCTCCTGTTCCAGGACCCCAAGCCCTACTCTCCACCCTCACCCGAGCTGTGCTGCCTCTTAGCAGCTGGAGAAGCTCCTCGCAGGATGCAGATAGGCTTTGAAAATAAGGGTTCCACTTCTAGGCTGCGAGAGCAGAAATGTGAGCCCAAGTTCAGGGACCCGTGGCCAGTGTGAGCTGTGTGCTCTTGGTTACTGCAACTGTGCTGGTGGCTGTTCCCGAGGTTCTCACAGACCCAAGTCCTGTCCTGAGGTGGTTCACAGCAAGTCTTATTGCCCTGAGGCAGGAAGCCTGCCGGAAAGTTACCTCTGGAATGGGGAGAGGGAGAGGGAGAAGGAGGGAGCTGGTGCTCTCTCCTGGCGGCCTGCTCTGAGCTCTCTCAAAGCTCCTCTAGTCAAGCTGCAGCCATGCCAGACCTTGGCCCAGCAGCTGCGGTCAGCACCTGGGATTCCTGACAAAGGCAAAATAATTGCTGTTTCCAGCTACAACCAGCTGGCTGCCTGGAGAAGTCACCGCGGATAATTACGCTTTCTCCAGCTTTCCGCTTTCAAGAATGGCAGACTTGGTTGGTTTTCTGCACATAAGTCACAGAGTTGAAAATGATAATGAAATGGGAGGAATTGAAAAGCACTAAGACATCCTAACGCGGTGGAGCGTCCCACGCTGGCAATTGATGGCTCTAACCTTGCACCTGTCAGACTCACTTCGAGGACCCTACCTTATCCCTTCCACCCTCCCCATCCCGTTAATTCCAAAGATGTTTCCTGTTCCTTTAACAAAGTTTTCTGTACTCACACCTGTTGGTTGCAGAGCTGTGTGCTGGTGCTCTTGGAGGTGGGGTGGAATTCAGGGCCGATTGCTGCTCTCAGGGAGACTACAGTTGAGTTTATCAGATAAGATATAAATACCAGAAAAGATAACTGATTGGGACCCCCCTGCAAGCCTAACCTGGTGCTCAACTGCAACCCGCCCAACCACCAGCTCTGGCTCAGCCACTGTGTTCCCCCTCTTGCCACCTGCAGTATACAGCTTCTCTCTTCTGGGAACCCCTACCTCACCCTCCCAGTCCCGAACAGATCCCTCTGTCTTCTAAGATGGCAACCTACTCATCTTCACAGACTTGGCAACTCATCGCAAACCTTTTGAGTGGATACCTCTTAGTGGCTTGGATTCTTTAATGTTAGTGGTGCAGTTTCAGCTTTCGGAGGCTCAGAGATGGTTTCTTCCATTATGAGGTAAATTGGTGAAATTTGGATGAAAAGAGCTGTCTGTGGTTACCTCAGCCACACACAACTTCCAGCCCTTCTCCAAGCACTCCATGCTCTTCTCCTTCCTCGCTGAAAAATTTGCATTCTTTCTCAAACACTGAGGTCAGAAACCACATCCTCTTTGTAGCCTTCCCGACTCCTCCAGACACATGCAGTCACCTCTGCCTGTAGGTCTTCGTCGCTTTTGGTTTGGCATCTGAGGATCTTACCATCAGAGACAAAATCCCCCTGAGTGTTTCTTTCCAGGGTCAGAGCTTTTAGTGCTGGTGTGCAATTTAGGGCTCCTTTGAGATCCTCATACTTGCATTGCGCTGGGGAATAACTGGTTTTATTTTGATTTAAAAGACTTTCTCAGAGATACAAGTCCTGGCTTGAGATGTGAATTTTGCAAGGGATCATCCGGGGCAATGGGGCGGGAATAGTCTTTACGTTGGAAGTTGAAGCTTCTGTTCTCTACTGGTTGGTGAAGTGTCTTAAACATGGACACGTGCTTTAAGTGGTAATAATAAACAATGGTTCTCAACCTTGCGTGTACTTTGTAATCACCTGGAGAGCTTTAAAAATACTGGTGGCTGGGCTCTGCCCTCAGAGGTCCTGACTTAACTGGTCTGGGTTGCAGCCTGGGCTCCAGACTGTGGAAAGCCCCCTAGGTGCTTCAGACGTGCCACCTAGGTTGAGAACACTGCTCAGAACAGCTGCCTGATGACTATCTGCGGGAAGGAGAAGACCCCTAATTGGTAACTCCAGGGGTAGGTGGTACCAGGAAAGAATAATGAGAGCTAAAATATGCTCATTAAAGGGGGAAAAGAAAAGGACAGGTAGCAAAAACAAGACCTACACAAGTGAATTCAGGATGATGATTCTTAAATGGCCTAACTTAGTGGACTAGCTGAGGACAGGATAAAGATGCAGAGATGACAAGAGAGATAGTCTTACTCAAGGCCAGAGAGGGGAGGCAGAGGAAAGCTGGACCTTCCCAGACCCAGGGAAACTCCAGCTGGTAAGGGACTTACCTGTGGGGTCAGAACAGTTTCGACTGTCAGTGGGGGTGTCCAGAGGGTAGGCAGGACCGACTATTACTTCTCAGAGGAACCAAAGCCCAGAGCAAACCTGTCCCTGGGAGATGCAAAAAAGAATGTTTACACGGGAGTGCATGAGTGAGCCGTAACTTCTGATTTGGGGAGACCATAATCCAGGGGTGGGGCCTACACATTCAAAGAGGGTGAGGACGAGTGCCTCTCTGAGCAGTTGGAATATATTCAATACTGTGGCTGGTGGGCCAGGGTGCACAAGTCCAAGGGTGCCACTCTTCCTGTGCTCTGGGTGGATGGCATCCCTTTGTGCACTGTTCCAGGGGCAACGCAGGTTGTATCCTCTGCAGTTGAGCAGCGCTGCAGCATTGCCCACTGAATATCACAGTCGCATGCAAATCCCCACACCCACAGCCTGGTTCAGGTTTCACTTGAATCTAAGGCTGATGAGTTCTGAATCAGATGGGTGTGGCAAAATCTCTTCTCACTTGAATGTGAATTCAAGAGCCTCAAGGTGTGAGATGGGGTGGCCCTAACACATCCCTCTTTTATCCTGTGATGATTGTATAAAGAAATAGACCCCATTCCATTAGGGCTGGGACAACCTCCACCCTGTAGGACGAACCTGGCAGCAATGATAAGTGCCCTTCAAAACTTTGAAATAAGAAAAGCTGTCCTTTTTTCTTGACCAATCAAGATTGATTTGCGGCGGTTCCTAGGGGAAAAAACAGGATAAGGAGGGTTATGTATGTGATAAGAGTGTGCCAAAAGTGAAGGCTTCCTCTAGCCTAGCATGTTTCAAACTACAGATTGTAACCTAGTAGTGAGTATGCAACAGTTTAGTTTGAATTGTGACCAAGATTTAAAAAAAAAAAAATAGAGCAGAAAATTTCAGAGCACTCTATATAGTAAAGATTAAGGATTGTTTTATGAAATTTTTATTTGTTATATTTGTGTGTGTTCGAGGTTGCTGTGTCTAGTATATTTTATTGCAAGTCTCTCTTTAAAAAACAAACAAACAAACAAACAACAACAACAACAAAACGGCTGCCTCCTTAACAAGCAGGGTAAAAAGAGCTAGTCTTCTCCATCTCCATGACCATGTAACTCATTTACCCAGTTGGGAGAATCCTATTAACCTTGCTGTAAAAATTCAAGGTTATTTTTTTAGTGACAAATGTGCTGGTAGCAGGAAGTAATTGCATGTACTTGTTTAAGAGCCTTCAGAAAGGACACTGTCTCCCCTGGATTCATTCAGGGCGTCCAGGGACCCAGAAACTCAGACACCCTCACTTCTTTCCTGTGACTCACCTTGTCACTGGAATTGCTACTTCCCTTAGGTGTGGGCCAAAATCAAGTGCTTTTCTTTCATGATGTATCATGTCTTAATATTTCCATGGATGAGCATCACAAAAACAAATGGAAAAAAAATACACTCATGCTACCCAACATTGTCATTTTTGTTGTTTGGTGAAACAAAAGATGTCATTGAGGTACTGTGAGTAGTTGATGATGAAATGAAAATAAAACCCAAGTCTGGATTTTATCTTCAGAAAGTTCACATTGGCTGACAGGAGCGATAGCTTTCTTGGGGTTTGAATTGCATTCAAGGTTCTATTCTAAACATCAAAAAACTTTGCCCTTGAGTCCCTTTAACTCGGAAGAAAGCCCAATGTCAACTACATTGCATGTGAACTGGAAGGATTTATTTATTTCTAAATCTCCTGGAAGTTCTTTTTTTTAAGCAGTAAAAAATTCCTAGGTCTTGACATAGATTACAGGAAAAATTTGGCCTCCTTATTGTGGAACTATTCTGACTTGATTTTTTTTTTTCTTGTCTTAGGCCTTAAGAATCCCTTCTTGAATTCTTTCTGATTATTATCCTAAATACAAGCACACAATTGACATGTAAACAAAATGTGTCCAGTGATTTCTTTGTAAGGGAGAGGGTGAAAATTCTTTCTCAGTTATCATTTCTGTGCTTATTGGGGGAAAAAAAATGCCACAGGGGCCAGAATGTCTGGGTTCTTGTCTTCCTGCTGCCACTGGCTACTCCCAATGCTCATGGTCACAATAATTGCTGATAGAAGGGCATTTATCACCTATCCACTGAGTGTCAGGCCCTTGACATTCCTCATCTTTACTCCTAAGAATAGTCCTTGCAGATTTGTTTTGTTCTCCCCATTTTATAGATGAGGAAACTGAGACTCAGGATCAGAGCCAAGCATAGCCACATGTATATCTTTTTACATAATTTTTTGTCTGACCTTTTTTTTGCAACTTGTTTTAGGGCCTACTTATTTGTGGCAGGAAGGAGAAGTATGCACATGTTTAACTTTAATCACTTTAGTGTCATAAAGCCAGCACAAGGCAAAACTTAATCCATATTTTCTTGTGATGGGCCTTTGCATCCTGATTCTAAGTTTGGTTGATGTGTTCATGTGTGATGCAAAAGAAGAAAGATGAAATTTAGTATTTGTGTATTGAGTCTCAGTGCCATTTATTTTCCCCAGACTTCTAATATGAATATTTTCAAATACAGAGAATTTTAAAGAATAATACTTAAACACCTGTGTATCTACTTACCGAGATGCAACAATTATTAACATTCATTTGCTTTATCTATCTATAACTTTTTTTCTCGGTCATTTAGAAGTAAATTGCAGATGTTATGGCCCTTTATCCCTAAATAATTCCATATGCATCCCCTAAAAACAAGGACATTATCATGACTTCATAATAATCTAAAGTCTAGTTTATATTCTCCAGTCATCCTCAAAATACCTTTTATAGTTGATTTATTTGGAACCATGATTTAATCAAGCTCATTGCATTGCATTTGATTATTATTTGTTCGTACTGTCTTTAGAACAGACTCTCACCTTTGACATTGACTTTTTTTGAAACTGACCAGGCCAGTTTTCTGTAAAACGTCCCATATTTTGAATTGTCCGATTGTTTCCTTTTTTCCTCCATTTTCTGTAAACTGGGAGCTAAGTCTAAAAGCATATTTAGATTAAAGTTAATCATATTTGGCAAGACTGACTCAAGGGTGATGCTATGTGCTTCGTATTTATTGCAACTAATATCAAGATCTTCCACTCACTATTACTGATGCTAGGTTTCATCTCTTGGTTAAGTGCTGGATGCCTCCATAGTAAAATTTTATGTTTCCCTCCAGAATTACTAAGTAATTTGGGGGGTGATGCTTTGACACCACAGGGATATCCTGCTTCCCAACAATCCTTTGACCTATGATTTTAGCATATGTATTAGTTTGCTTGTGCTGTGGTAACAATATACTACAGACTGGGTTGCTTCAGCAGCAGAAATTGTCTCACAGTTCTAGAGGCTAGAAGCCCAAAAATCAAGTTGTTGGCAGTGTTGGTTTCTTCTTAGGGTTGTGAAAGAAGGATCTGTTCCAGGCCTATCTCCTTGGAGTGTAGATGGCTATCTCCCTGTGTCATTTTACATTGCCTGTGTTCGAATTTCCTCTTTTTATAAGGGCACCAGTCATACTGGATTAGGGCCCACCCTAATTACCTCTTTTTTTATAAAGACCCTTTCTTCACATAAGGTGATATTCTGAGGCACTGGCAGTTAGGACTTCAAAATTTGGATTTTGTGGGGACACAATTCAACCTGTAACAGCATCCATTGATGATTGTTGCCAGAACCCATTGTTTATCAGAATCTTAGTTTGGTTCTCTGGAAAACAGATTCTGAGGTACAGATTCATGTGCTGGTTTATCAGGGACTGTGCTTGGTAATATCTGTGAGTAAGAGAAGTAGGATTGGGCAGAAAGAGAGGTTGAACTACAATGTACTTGGCCTACGCTTCAGGCAGCTCAGGAACTGGATGGTCCTTCAGAGACGTTACAAATGGAGGCAAAGGGCCAGGCCTTTGTAACCCTTTTATCGAGTATGCATTGGATACAGGCTGCTCCTAGGGAGCAGGCAAGACCTTGGGCCTGGCAGCTTGCTTCTGTGGAGAGCGATGTTTGGATGTCTTGGGAGAGACTCAGATGTGAGCTGAGCTGTTAGGCACCAACAGTGCCAGAAGTTGTGGGAATGAATGCCTGGGTCCTGAAGGGAGGGATAGGGCAGGCACCACCTGGACACCTGAAGGGTGATTTCCTCCAAAATCTACATTTATTAGTTGCCACTCTTTCAAAAGGAAAAGTTTTCCCTCATCAACTGGAATGAATTATAGTTCTTTATAAAAAGACAGGGTGGATGCTTAAATCTTTTTCCTCCACCAGTTTTCCAAGTAAGGAGTTGGTATTATTCAGCATTTAAACAAGATCCCCTGGTGATTTGTACAGCACATTAAAGTTTGAGAATCAGTGACCTAAAATGTTGTTGATATTTCATCCTCATCCTTTGCATTCAGCTTGTTATTAAGTAATTTCAGAGATAAATTACTCCTATAGCTCCTCACAGAACCAGAGAAGTGTGAAGAAGTGAGGAGAGGTAAGGTTATACCTGGAGAATGAACAGGGAAGGTTTCAAGAAGAACTTTCCTAAGAAATTAGAGCAGGGTTTGCTGTCTCGGCACTCTGGACATTTTGTTATGATAATTCTGTTGTAGGAAGCATCTGGGCATTGGAGGAGGCTCAGCAGCATTCCTGGCCTTTACCCGCTAGATGCCAGTAGGACCCTTCAAGTTTGGTTTGTGACACCCAACAATATCTGAAGACTTTGCTAAATGTCCCTGGGAATGGGGAAAGGCAAAATTTCTCACCCTATGGAGAAACGCAGGCTTAGAGTGATACAAGTACAGTTGTCTTCAGAGCAGGTTTTCAAGGGAGGGATATTTTACAGAGGCAGTGGGTGGCATTAATAACCCATGCAATAATGTGTACCACCCACTGGTGCCTGGATATCAAACGCTCCACTGTCTAGGGCCTGGAGAGCTGGCATCATCAAATGGAGCTGCTGGGAGGGGATTGTCAATAGGACCGAGACTTGACACAAAAGGGTGTCCTGTACTCTCCTGACCCTGAGCCCCAGGTGGCTGGAGTGCTGCAAAGGTCCTGGTCTGGCTGGGCTGGAGAGAATGCAGAGCTCTCTGGACCTCAGTTTCTCTATTTGTAAATCAAGGGGGCAGCACCAGACCGTCTCTAAAAGAGGGTATACCTTATAGGGCAGTGGTTTCCAGGCTGGCTGTGCATCAGAATCACCTGTGGAAAAGGTTGCCTGCTCTCCAGGTCCTCACCTCCGATTCAGTCCACTCTAA
Organism: Macroglossus sobrinus; assembly: GCA_004027375.1. Lineage (NCBI taxonomy): Eukaryota > Metazoa > Chordata > Mammalia > Chiroptera > Pteropodidae > Macroglossus > Macroglossus sobrinus. Next base: position 87,035 of record PVKZ01003915.1, on the reverse strand, counting down.
GCCCCAGCCTCTGTTTAAGATCCCAGGTGACTGCCAGGTGCTCATCCAGGGTTAAGAACTGCTGTACTGGGGGAAAGAGCTCGGGGCTGGACGGATCTGCTGTTTGGGCCCCAGCTTTGTCACTGTGAGATTTCAAGGCATTTTACTTAAGGATTCTGAGCCTCTGTTTTGCACATCTGTAAAATGGGGATTATAATACCTACCTCCTAGGAGTAAAACAATAAAATTAGATACATTGGTAAAGTGACAGCCCATGAAAGGTGATCAGTGAGGATAGGCTCCCTTCTCCAGCCTCCCTTCTGACATTCTGTCAAGAAGTGCTGTGCTTTTTGTTTTTTTTAAGAGGAATTTTACTGTGCATTGGTTAAGAAATCAAGGGATCCAACTTCCTTTTGCACTCTGTTCATAAATATTGATCTTTTCATCTTATCACATCCATAATAGGGGTTGTAATGATCTTATGTATGCAAACTATTTGAAAGTGGACAAAAAAATATTGTTTTAAGAGGTATTAGAAGGATTAATAGCAAAATATTAATAGGGATTGATTTGGGGTGGTGATTATTTAAACACCCTTTACTTGCGGTAAATTTTCTAAATACTTCCATGCTTAACATCCTTTAATGGCTTCCCATGGCTGAGCACAGCACCCAGTCGCCTCAGTGGGTTCCCAAGACCTGCTTGACTAGCCCTACATGTAAGCCCCTTGGACCTTTTCTTGATTCTCCTCCTTTCCCCCAGGGTTCAAAAACAGAGTTTTAAAAAAATTATGGTAAAGTATACATAACATATTATTTTAACTGTTTTTAAGTGCACAGTTGAGTGGCTTGAAGTACATTCATGAAGTTGTGCTACCATCACCACCATCCATTTCCAGAACTCTCCACCATCCCAAACAAAAGCTCTGTACCCATCGAACAGCTCTTCATTTCCCTTCCATCCCCTGGTAACTTCTATTCTACTTTCTTTCTCTATGATTTTGCCTATTCTAAGTACCACATGTAAGTGGTGTTATACAATATTTGTCTTTTTGCATCTGGTTGATTTCACTTAGCATAATATTTTCAGGGTTCATCCATGTTCTGTATTATGTGTCAGAATTCCATTCCACTTGAAGGTCATAACATTCCATTGTACATTTATACTGCATTTTGTTTATCCACTCATCTGCTGATGGCCAGTTGGGTTGTTTTCACCCTTTGGCTGTTATGGATAATGCTGCTGTGAACATGGGTGAATGAGTGTCTATTTGAGTCTCTGCTTTCGATTCTTTGGGGTGGTTGGGGAGGAAACATTTTCCTTCTACCCTCTTAGGTTCTTTGGCTGGTATAATAATCAAATTAATATAAAACAGATTAACAGGAGAAAAAAAATTTGTAAATACAGCAGTTCCAAAAGAACATGAAGGCCTACAAGCAGTTAGGCAATTGGGGCTTATATGCCATTATGGACAAAAAGAGAAGGGTCAGGGATCTGAGACTTCAAAGGGGAGAAAGGCAACTCACAGAGATGGAAAAATGAATGTCTGCCATGCCATGCAGAGATGGTGGGACACAGAGAGGACTTTGGCCTCCAAGCCCTGCCAAGTTCCCTAACCACACCTAACCCATGTTCTCTGTAGATATCTCTGATGGTAGTGTTTTTCCTGGACCAGGCCCTTTGTCTAAATTCTTTTAGGCAGTTAAGGGGGAGACAAAAAGCTGTTCTTGAGACTTTTAGGCCTCAATTTTCTTTAGCTCAAAATAATTCGCATGCCAGGTGACACATTCTGGGGAGACTCCTCCTGAACCCCTGCAGAGTGTGTATCTAGAAGTGGAATTGATGGATTAAACGGTAATTCTATATTTAACTTTTGAGGAACACCAAACTTTCTGGTGGCATCTGTATCATTTTACTATCCCACTAGCAGTGCATAAGGGTTCCAATTTCTCCACATCCTCACCAACACTTGTTATTTTCTGTTTGTTTTTATTTCATTATAGTAGCTGTCTTAGTGGGTGTGAGGTGATCAGATGCAGGCTTTTTTTTTTTTTTTTTTTAATCAGATTCTCTTCCCCAGTGCAGGGCTTTGCATCTGTTGGTCCTTCTATCTGAATCTTGCCTCCTCCTCATTCTTTAGAGGTTAGTTAACTCTCACTTCCTCTGCAGTCTTCTCTGGTCCTGCAATCTAAAGTATTCCCCTTTTAATCTCTCTTATATTACTCTGTTCATTTCTTTCACAGTTCTTGCCATACTTTGTAAATATATAGTAAATCATCTTTTTTCAAACTCCTATTAACTCCAGGAGGGAAGGGGCCATGTTTGTGTGGTCACCTTGTGAACCTAGTTCTGAGTTCAGTGCCTGGTCCATAATGGGAGCTCAGCAAACTGTCTCGTGAAGCATTGGCTTGCCTGGTGCTCATGTTCATGACATGCTGAGGCTGAATTGGATGCAGAATGATGGAAAGGTGTTATAAGTAAACTTGCCATCTGGGAAAGGCAAAACACAAAACAAGGGTTCTGACCTTCAGCTTGCTTTTAGAGCTGACTAAAATTACATGATGGATTCATGATCCTCCCATTAAAATTAAGGCAGCCTCTAGGTGGTCCAGCAACCAGCAGGAGTATTCAAGGGAAGGGCTCTCCATGCCTTCGATCATGTCCTAGCTGTATCACTTTCTGTTTGGTTTTCTTCATCAGTAAAATGGAGATCATAATATTATTTACCCCCTAGAGTTGAGGTGAGTATTTAATGTTATTATGTATAAAGTGCTTAGAACAGCCTGACATATAAAGTCTTTCAGTCAACAGTAGCTACTATTATTATTTAGTTTTCATTCTAATGCTATAGAGACGTAGGTAATAAGCAAGGGTCAAAGAGCCCTGCCAATTGCTTCCTCTGTCTACAGCTCAGGGATGGGGCTTGAAGGGAGCTGTCCATCTCTCTCTCTGATCAGGTCCAGAATTAAGGGAGTTTTAAATTTTGGTTCTTAGCGTTTCTCCAGGAATGTTCTCTGGTTGTGTAGTCCAGAGGCGGTCACTTCATTTATTCCCCAAATATGTTCCAATAAGGGACTCAAAATAGATAGGAAGCTCTGCCTTTACCCTTGGAAGCCAAAGGGGCTGTGGATTATCCCTCTTCTGTTATCGGCAGCTACAGCTTGGGCTGGTGAGCCAAACATGGGCAATTGGAATCTTGGGTCTTGAGAGATTCAGGCATAGGCATAGCTTCAAATAGAGATTTTTCTTGGCAGCTGTGGCAGGTTCAAGGGTCTGTGGTGCGACATGAGTATCCAGGGATGATGATGTCTATGGTGGCATCTTAGGCAAATGGTTGACTTTTGCTTGATTTGTTCTCTTTTGTTTCGTGACACGTCTGTATTTTATTTTACATAAAGAAAAATACATAATAAAAAATTACTAGGAATTCAGTAATTTTTTAATAACTGCTTTGTTGAGCTATAAGTCATACCATACAATTCGTCTATTTAAAGTGTACAATTCATAGGTTTTTAGTATAGTCACAGAATTGTGCAACCATTACCAAAATCAATTATAGAACTTTTTTATCACCCTTTACCCCACAAACCCTACACCCATTAGCAGTCACTCCCTTCTTCCTCTGCCCTTGCCCACCCCAACCCCAGGCAACATGAATCTACTTTCTGTCAAACTGTTCTTTCACTAGGATTTAAGCTGTACCTTCCTTCCTTTGGGGAAAGGTTCCTACTTTAGGCTTGCATTTGTTACCTATTGCTGCAGAACAAATTACCCCCAAATTTAGCAGCTTAAACAAAATACATCGTGTTTTCCTAGGTTTTATGGAGTAGGGATCCAGGTAGAGCTGAGCCAGGTCCTCTGCATCAGGGCCTCATGAGGCAGCAGTGTGTTGGTCAGGGCTGTGGTCTTACCTGGAGGCTCAAGTGGGGAAAGATCTGCCTTCAAACTCACTTACGTTGTTGTTTGAGGACTGTTAGACTGAGGGGCTCATATCTGTTCTGGCTGTTGTCTGGAGGCCGTCCTCAGTTCCTTGCCCCATGGGCCTTCCCAACATGGCAGCCTACTTCATCGAAACCAATGTGAGAATCTGCCAGCAAAACAGAAGTCACAATCTCTTGTACTCTAATCATGAAAATGACATTTCCTCAATGTTGCTATATGCTTTTGGTTAGAAGCAAGTTACTCATGGGGAGGACACTACACAAGGCCATGAATACCAGGAGACAGGGAGCACTAGGTCATCTTAGAGGCTGTGTACCAAAACTATTTTGCAACCCTTCCGTGAGTTCTGTAGGCTACTCAATATCTTCTTTTTGGCTTGAGCTAACCAGAATTGGTGACGCTTGTTTGTGTTCAGACCAATGTACGGATGTTCATCAACATACGATGGGGTTAAGTCTATTGTAACTGGAAAGTAATTATAAGTTGAAAATGCATTTACTATACCTAACCAACTCAGTATCATAGCTTAGCCTAGCCTACCTTAAATGTGCTCAGAGCACTTAGATTTGCCTACATTTGGGCATCTTGAATTTCATCTCAAAAGTAATTGCCTTCCTCACCTTCTACTTATCAGAAGTAGGAGACCTAGACGGGCATTTTGTAGACATGATGAGATGTAAAAACACACAAAAAAAACAATATCCAAAAACTGCTGGCAACACAGTGCACTGTATTGGTTTACCCTTGTGATTCCATGGCTGACTGGGAGATGCGGCCAGAGAGAGTGTCTTACTGCATGTTGCTAGCCTGGGAAAAGACCAAACTTCAAAACCCGAAATACAGTTTCTACTGAATACATACCGCTTTGACACCATCGTAAAGTCTAAAAATCATAGGTCAAAACATTGTCTATCAGGGATTGTCTATACTTGCTTACTGTTCTGTAATTTTGTGAATCTGATTTCTATTAATTTAGCTCCTTTCTCTGTGAGTTATTAACATGGTTAATTACTCCTTTTTTTTTTTTTGCAAACTTATCAATTCTGTGTCTGAATACTTTACTACCTCAGAACTAACTAGCCAGCATCCATCAAAAACTAAGTTAGATATTAAGCTCCACAATGATCATAGAAGAGAGGTTAAGAACCTCTCAAATTAGCCTTATAGGAAAACTGAGTCCTGTTAATGGAATAGCCTGTGAATTTTCGTATCCAGCCCAGGGTTTTTGCAGTTTATTCTCATTTGGGCTATGACCAGAAGGTTACTTTCTGCCCTAGAGGTTTTGCAGAATTTTAGTATCAGAAATCCAATTCAAACTAGCTTATGCAAGAAAAAGGAATTTGTTGTTTTATATAACTCAGAGCAATACTGGGGAGGCTCACAGGTTCAGAAGAACTATAGAGCTTCAGGGCCCTGCAGCCAGTGGCTCCATGTAGGCAGCTCTCTCTCAAGCTCCTATTGGCATCTCTATCATCTTTATGTCTCCCTTTCTTGGTCTCGGTCTTCATCATTGTCATCATTGCCTTGGTATGTGACCATTAGTCTCTTCCAGCCAGAAGAGCAGAAATGTTGGGTCATGTTTTCATTCCCAGTGTCAGGAAGATAGGATACTATGCTAGGCCAGGCCTTGGCCATATGGCCATGTTCTTGTTGCCAGAAGTAAGACCATGAAAAACTACTGCCCAGTACAGGCTCTGATTCGAGCCCACTGTCAGTGTCCACCATCCCACCCCCACCCAGGCATGAACAGACCATGTAAGTGACCCCTGAAATATCTGAGATCTCAAAAGGACAAGATAGTGCCATAGTCTGTGTTAAGACCCTGCCTGGGAACTGTGAACTAGAGGGCTTCTTTCTTGGCCAGTGTTTTTCATGGAGTCTCAGAATTCCTTTCATTGCATCCAAGGTCCAGTGTCTCAGCCCGCTGGCAAAATGGGGTCACACTGAATTTTTCCTGTATTGATTTCCTTTGTTCCCTAACTACTTATTATTGGTAGAGATGTGAAGGTCAGGGATGACATAGAAAATAGCTGTCCATTTCATAGACTCATGACCAAAGTTACATTACAATAACAAAAGAGGCCAGAACTTTTTATTTACTGCCACTTTCTGTGATTTGGGGGCAGATGGTTGATTTTTGTTTTTAATCTTTCAGATAAGGAATGATTTGTCAAATTCATGTATTCAGAGACTCATTAATCTTAGTGCCAAGGGCAGGTCTTGTTTTTAGACCCAGAGGATCTTGGATCTTAATCTTGGATTGAGATCAAGATCAGTCAGACTTGTTTTTTGGAAGATATAATATTGCACTCCCTTTAAATATATGTATTATCACTGAAGTTCTTCCAAGGAAGTTCTACAGGAAATACTAAGAAATTGTCTTGGTCTGGGACCATTCACAATTGCCTGGGAATGTACTCACAGCTGATCCCTTGTTCTTTGGCAATTTTTAATGGGTGGCCCTGCATATGCTAAGTGCTAGAAGTAATTGTGTCAGATAATCTGCCTGATCCTACCTACTTATAGCCTGGGTTAGAGCTCTGCCCCCAATTAAGGAAGCAGCTCACTTTTAAATTTAGGTTGGGATCCAACATTAAGGATGACAGTGGGGTGTAGAGAAGTGAAGATTAAACTTACCTGATGCTTCAGAAATGCATAGGGGCATTTGGAGGGCAGGAACTCAGTTCTTAGTTCAGACTCTTAGCAAAGACACCTCCTAGCTTTGTGACACTGGGAAATTAGTTTACTTCTTGAAGCCTCCATTTCCTCATTTGTAAAATGGGGCTAATAATAATACAAACCCATAGGTATTGTTTGATGTGTTTTAACAAGGTAATCCAAGTAAGACATTTAGCATTATGTGGGCACGCTGCTTTAAAACCACTCAGATAGTTGTAATAATCTCAGGAATCATGATATTTTTGGTCCCTGCATGCCCTCTTTCTACCATGCAGTCTCCATACTCAGCAAATTACGCCACTACCTGGGGGTGGCATGGAGGCTCTGGCAGACTTTAGAACCAGGCTGACTTGGGTTTATATGGAAGATTCAGCTTTCAGAGATCCAGTTTCTCAACTGAAAAAAGAGACAGTAACACATGTTGTGAGGTTCAGATTAATATATTTAAATATGTGGCAGGTAATAAGCTCCACTGTAGGTTAGCTCTTTAATGTTTCTCATCTGGCCATCTTTGCCAGCCCAGGTCATAGTGATGGTATAAGTGAAGATCTCCAGAAGACAAATCTCAGTAGTCTCTGATGTCCATTTATCCTAGCCAGACTTCATTGCTTTTAGGCCTAATTTTCTTCAAACCAAGGTCTGTGGAGCCATGATAATGGGCACTACCACTTAGAAATGTGCTCTTCTTATAACTCATCCTGGTATGGTTGCCCTGGTATGGTTAAGAGGCAACATAGAGCTCCACCTCAGCTCCGCTGAGACGTGTAAGGCCAAATTATAAATGCACAGGAATGTGGTCGTAACTTTGCATCAAGCTAGCAAAAAACATTAGCAAATAGAAGATTTGTTTGATATAGAAAAAGTATGTGTGAAGGTCAAAGTTTCTTGAGGAAAGTTCTCTGCTTCTGTCTGGTATTGGAAAGCTACAAATCAATAAAAGCTGCATTTGCTCAAGTTATTGATTCTTCACATTGCACATTCTTCCTCTGACACCATTTCACACAGGTCCCTATTCAGGAGAGAAAATAAGGATGGGAGATGCTTAAAAACTCTGTGGTATCTGTTGACATTCTCTTTGTGTCTTGCAGCCTACTTCTGCTTCCTCCTGACTGCTCTGGGTGTGACAGCTGGTGCCCATCGCTTGTGGAGCCATAGGTCCTACAAAGCCAAGCTGCCTCTGAGGATATTTCTGGCTGCCGCCAACTCCATGGCTTTCCAGGTGGGGACAGAGGGCCCTCTCTGCCTTAGGTGGTACTGTGGAAGGAGGCACAGACATGCCTCCTGTGGAATGGTCTTTCCTCTACACTTATTCTAGGCTCAGTGCCCAGACCCCAGCACTCCCTGCCTGTCCCAAGTTGTATCTCCTTGTAACTTTTTATACTGTACAATGTCACCTGGGAATTTTGTGGCCCAAAGCATGCTGAGCTACAAAGGAAGAAAGGAGATTCCTCTCTCTAGAATTCATGCCCTTAGAATGCCCTGAAACCTTTAACATTCTTCTGGTTCTAATGAGGCCCAAGTTCTATGACAGACATGCTAAATACATATTGCTTTTGATCCTCCTACATGCTATGTGTTGTTATATGTGTCCCCAGATGAGGAAATTAATGCTTAATAAAGTTACAGAACTTACTCAAATTATATGACTAAAAATGGAACATTTAGAATAGGCAAAAGCAGATCTGATACAAAGCCATTGCTCCTATAAAACATTTTCCTGAGGCCACCTTATAAGTTTGTGGTAGAAAATCTATTCAATATGGAGTCAGAAAACTCAGTGTTTAAATCTTACTCTGAGGATTGCTAGCTGTGAATCACTTACTCATCTCCAACATCCTTATCTATAAATATATGAATGTGACTTCACTCCAGAGTTGTTATGAATTCATTGAAAATTGCAAGGAGCTATAAAAATGTAAGAAAATGTCATTATTACACTAGGATTGGACCACATCCTTTAGGACTGTTCCCGTCCCAGACCATTTCCCACCACTTGGGCACTTTCTGAGCTGCCAGAATTTTGGCTTAGTCATGGATATTGGCTTTTCCAATTCCTCATCTGATCCAGGCAGGCTAAATGAGAACAATTTGTTTTCAAAGTTTCTGCCCATTTATAAATGCAGATGATTCCAGGCCCTGTATATGTTTACCCATTGGGAAGAAGTGGTGATTCCCAAAACTGCTTTAGGGTCCAGAGAGAGAAGTGACTCAGGAGCCTCTTTGTGACCCTCAGACATCACATGGCCACCTCTACAATGGACCTCCCATTCCTACAAGACAGCCTGACTATGTGCATTTCTCTAAATTGCTCTTTTGTATTCAGATACCTATTTCAGGCTTCCCTCCTACCATTTGAGCATCAGTAAAGCAAATAGGATCTAACACAAGAGATTTTTAGGCAACACAATTCATATTCTGAATACCTACTGGTTATGATTCAAGCACAGTCAAGGATTAGTAACAGGGTCCTAAAGAAGCTGTTGTGCACAGAGGAGTCGGCAACTTCTTGGTTTTGTTTTTTGTCACCATTGACACTGTGAACTGTGCTGCACTTTGTTTTGGCTTCAGCCACTTTAGTTCAGTGTTGTGCTTTGTTTATCACAACAATGAGTTATGATAATGACAATTTAGAAACTCATTGACTTGGGTCTTAAATGTTATTTTGAACTTAACTTGGTAATTTTTATTTATTTTGTTATGCAAATTATTATTTTTAGCCTCCAGTTATGCACTCTTGTAGTTTTAAAGCACTTCTGTTATTGGAATTTTTTTCTAACATAAATAACTTGAAATTGAGAGTCTAGTGAAACTATTTGTTTGTAACTCAATTTTTGAGGACCTAAGTTTCCTTAACAAAACCTCACATAACAGAACATCACACTGTGATTTCAAATTTACTTTGGGGAGCAAGTACATTGTAGATTCAGGTCCTGAAATAAATTCTTGGCTCTGTCTTTTGCTAGGTTTGGGCCTTTGCGCAAGTTTCTGCTCCTTTATCTGCAAAGGGAGGTGATAATAATACTTACCTCACACAGTTGTTGGGAGGATGAAATAATGAATAAAAAGTGCCCATGTTATAGTAGCACTCAGTGAATATCATTCCCCCTCTTCTTTATGAGAATTGGCACATTCAATCTCATTCATTTTTGTATTTTAGTGCCCATCATATAGAAAACACTCAATGATGGTTAAATGAATTAATAGTTTTAAAAAAGTATTTTTAGAAGTCATCACATTTGAACTATGCATACTTCTTCCAGGCCCACATTTGTGGCAGATTTTTTTATTCATCCAACACCTACTATGTGGCAGGCACTGAGCTAAGCACAGTGAGTTTAATGATTAACAAACACAATCTCAATCCTCGCCTTCATCTAATGGAGTATTAGAATTCCAGCAGTTTCCCACTGGAAATGTCAGGTGCTGCATGAGTCTGAGGTTTTATAACAATGTCACTTAGACCTAGGTTAGAGGTATCTACAAGATCAGCATAGAGCCAACTTCCAAACAACGCACAACTGTGTCAGAGGGAAAGAACACAGTCAATCCAGACCACTTAACTGTAGGAAGAGAACCACCTGGGAAAGTAAAAAGTGTGCTGTGATCTACCAGTCTAGGGTATTGACCTTCAGCCCTGACTTAATGCAGAGTCATTGATTTAGTTTCCCTCTGATGTCCCCCAGGATTTTTAAAGATAGTTTCAAGAGTTCTCTTCTGCTTTCTTCCATCAGAATGGTCATACCTTTGGCCAAAATGAACAAATCATGCTTAGTTATCTCGATTTGAGGATCAGCAGGGCTTTTGCTAGATGCTGCAAATAAGATCTTGATCATCAAAAACAATCTTCTTAAAACTGAGACTTAAATATTTGCAACTCCCTTTTTCTGTCTTCTGTAGAGGATGTATGTACTGTGCAGAGGGAGATGGAGGTAGTCTGAAAAGATGTCTCCCTGCTCTTGTCTTTGAGTTTCCTAGAGACTGCTTTTTAAAGGGGGATTAAGGCCTTCGATTCTTTCCGTTGAAAATCCCCTGTTATTATACAGGGGCCCTACTGACATGGAGATAAGAGGGGAGCATTCTGTAGTCCTGTGATTAGGTCTCAGCCTTCTGGCGAGTCTGAGTTGAGTATTTTGCACATACATTTTACAAATACATATGCTAAGCATTGCTCCCAAAGCCCAAGTTACTCAGGCTTTGGTAAAATCCAGTTGATTAGACTCTGCTAAAATTTTTTTTTTAAATTAAGATTACTGGGGTGACATTGGTTAATAAAATCATATAGATTTCAAGTGCACAGTTCAGTAATATATCATATGTATATTGCATGTGTGTTCTCCACCCAAAGTTAAATTTCCTTCTATCGCTGTCTAATTGACTACCTTTATTCCTCTACCTCCCATTTCCCCTCTTCCCTCTGGTAACCACTAATAGTTTCTTTTGAGGACAGATCTTGCTAAGGAGAATGAGAGCTCTGTGCAGAGCTTGCATTTCAAAAATGGTTACTTCTCTCCTTTTCCTTCTGGGAGAGCAAGGGGGATTTTCTCAGCTGTTCATGGTGAGAACCTGGTAGAACTCCTAGAGGTAAAATTCATGAAAATGTGAAGCCCCCTAGGATTGGGCCCTCTAGGAGTTTTTAATTCTCAAGCTTGTCCAAATTGAGCCTCCAGAAGTCCATCAATTATAGCTTAAAGTGTCCTGTCCGTCCTGGCACCAGCTGCAGGCTTTTGCTCCTGGGCCTCTGTGTCCAGTAGACTGTGATTCTCTGTAACCTCCTGTTAGCCTCTCTAGTTTTTAGAGCAGGAGTTTGCCTGTGACCTCAATTCTCTGACAGATCTAAAAAGAGTTGTTGATTTTCAGTTTGTTCGGTTTTTATTTCTTATCATGAGGATAGGAATGACTTTTTCCAAGCTCTTTACATGTCAGACCAGAAAGTGGAGGTTACAGTATGATTTGTAAATATGTCAAGTAAATCACATAGCCATGGACCATGAACTTTGTCAGGTATATCACAAGAAAAACCACAATGATTTTTGAGTGCTAACCATGTACTGATATTTCATTAAGTACATTAGCCATCTGACAATACCCCTACAAGTATTTTCTTCTTTCTTCTTTCAATAGGTGAGAAAATTGAAAGAAAGAGGCTTTGTAGCCAAGAACATACAGATTTAAGAGACAGAAAGGGAATTCAAGTGCAGGCAGCTTGACTCCAAAGGTTATCTTCTCACTGATGTTTAATGCCTCTCCCAGGATCAAAGTGTGTATTTATCCTTTCAGTTTGCAAATACTTTGCTAAGAATTGCTTCCATCACTGAAGAACAAGATAGACAAGGTCTCTGTCCTCAGAACATGTATATTACAGTGAGACAGAGAGCAAATAAATAAGTGAACAAAAGAATATGAAGAATGTGAGAAAGAGTGACAGGGAGGCGGCTTCTGTAGAGAGGGTGTCAGAGAAGACATCCCGGGGAGGTAACATCATCGCTGAAACCTGAGACGGAGAACAGGTAGGGGAAGCACATTCCAGACAGAAGGAGGAGCCAGAGCCAAGTGGGAGTGAGTATGTGTTCAAGGAAGAGGAGGATGACCAGTGTGGCTGGTCCACGTGAGTGTGGGAGGTAGTCATGGAAGAGGCCAGAGAAGGGGACAGGGGCCACACCAGTGCAGGACTCTGTCAGGCATAGCAAGGAGTTTGGGTATTCTTCTAAAAGCTATGGGAAGGCACTGCAGGATTTTAGGCAGGGGCGTGACTTGGCCTCATATATTTCAATTGCACAAGGAAGATCAGACCACAGTTGTGAGACCCAGGAGATTTTGTGCCAGATTCAGAATCTTGGACCAGCCCCCAAAACTGGGTCCTGTGGGTGTGCATGTCAAGGAGGGAGACTGGGATATGAGGCGGTGCTCTCGAAGATGGCTCAGGGTGTTAGCAGCAGCACGTGGTACCATTTGGTTAGAAGAAGAACAGAACACTGGAACACTACTGCAGGCTCAAGAATCCTTAACCCTACGTGGCTCTCTGTGCAGATTCTGACTCCCTGTAGACATCCTGTTTCAGTGTTTGCCACCTTTTCTCACTGTGAGCCTAGGTTTCAGATGTATAGCCTTCCTTCTGCATGTCAGAGACGGGTTTGCCTTCCTCTTTTTAGGATGGATGGATGTTGTTGGTTTCCTCCTCCTGTGTAAACAGGCCGCAGCAGAAGTGGCCCTGACTTCAATGTCCTCTCAGTGTGGTTTTGGAAGGTAGCTTGCATGCCATGCCTCATAATGTCTCTTCCCACAGCATTTTACCCTCCTGGCACATTTGGAAGTCAACTGGAAAGGGTAAATGGCTTGATCATCTTTGAGCAACTTCTCTGCTTATGACAGTGGTGATTTATGGATTCATTCAAGCATTGATGTTATAATGTATACTTCTTTTTAACTCTAGTATTGGCAGTATTGGTGGGATACTCTGATAGATGATGGCATGGAGGTGGGAGGGGTGTGTGTGTGTGTGTGTGCGTGTGTGTGTGTGTGTGTGTGATGAAGGTGGAGAGAGAGAGAGAGAGAGAGAAAGGAAATTCTCCTGAGGCTGCTGCAGGAGACACACTATTTTTCTGTCTGATGGAGATTTAAATGGCTCCACCCCACTAAGATGCCTTGCTTCCTTCTTTGTAGTGGATCTAGGTCAGTGAAAGGACCTCAAAGGTATGAAAAGATGATAGACTGGGGTGGCCTGGGAAAAGAGAGTAATTCTATAGATGGACACAGCAGCCAGTAGGGTGGTCTGCCTCTCACATTACCCTCCACAAACACTGCAGAAACATGCAGGTGTTCTGCTCTGCAAGACAGATGTATTCCTTAGCATTGTAAGGTGATTAAATTTTTGTAAGCAAAAAACATATACTCTACAGGCACACAGAGTTTTTATTTAAAGAAATACTTGGTAGGGGGTATTTTTATAGATAAATAGCTACTAGATTTTATATGTTAATTTGGCCTCACATCTATATTGAAAGAAAGATACGCTGTTTAAGGTGCATTCCACATTCAGTCCCGTCAGTCTGGAAGCTATTCTGCAACATATTTTTAAAGTAAATGTTTTATTCTGTCTTCTTTTCATAAAGAAATCTTTAGAAGCGCTCAGGCAGGCCACTTCTTTAACTTTGCCCTCTCCCCTGTCAATCTTTTCCTTTCCTAGGACCACAGAAGGTTGGAGCTGGGGAATCTTAGAAGCCAAGTCTAATCATTTTTCTCACAACTGAAGAAACTAAGTCCCAAATGCCTGAACTTTTTTTGTTTGTTTGTTTATTTTCCCACATTGTCTCCAAAAATGTTTATAGGTGTTGAAGGAGACTGTCTCAATGCAATGTCCTGACAAGCTATTTCTTCCTGTACCTGCCATCAACTATTTGGGCTGAGATAGCATGTTGTCACTGCTCATTCTTTACTTCATTGCTCTCCTGCCAGATACTCTTATGTTGCTGCTTTCTAGGTTTCCCAACCCACCGATTATTTTGCATTTGGATGATTTCTCTCCCAGCTGCCTTCATTTGCATTTTTCCTAAAGCAAACCACATTGTGATAATCTCTATTCATATTTCTAACCTCTTTAGATCCATCTGTGTTATTTCTCTGTTCTCAAAGATGTCTACAGCACCTCTTAATTTGGTACCAACAGTTTATTAACAAAATGTGTATGCCTTGTTCTCAGTCATTAGTGAAGATGCTAAATAAAACTACTCGATCTAACAAATAGGGTGGGGCCTTCCATTGGCTGCCTCCTCCGCCCCAGCCCCCTTACTAGATATTGAACTGTTTTTCATTCCTAATCCTTATTTATCGAAGTTCAGGCTTTTCAATTATTCTGTCCTAGTTCCTACTAGTGCTAACCAGAGGTCTTGTCACAGGAATATTTCAGGGATGCTATTTTAGATACTTAATTAAGCTCCAAAGATACAATAGCTCCAGGAGTCATCGAAACAACCATTTTAATTAATGGTAAAATTTACAGTTTCATATGCCAGAGGTAATTTCTAGCCTTGCTTATAAAAATTCTTTTAAGAGGCAGATACATTTTATTATCTTCATCTTCTCCTATTGACTCTTTTACAGCTTTTGCATAAATCTGTTAGTTAATTCCTTTTGAATATAAAGGTGCATAAACCACTAATGCTCGTGAGAAACACAAGTGACGTATAAAAAATGACCTTTGTCATGGGAGGCTTATGGTTCAATAGAGCTGGTCAGACTTATATACAATAAAGTACTCTTACAATACAATGGGAAATTAAATTGCTCAAAAGCTTCATACTGCCTCTTAGGGCTACAGCAATATGAATATGGGCCAGGGAAGATGAAGCTTACTGCAGTAAGGGAGTTTTGAGCTGAAACTTGAAATTTGAAAAGGATTTGCATGGGCAAGGAAGAAGGGGAGAAGATAGAGGAAACACTTGAGCAAAGGTGGAGAGAGAAGAATACTCATGACATACTTGACATACTGTGTAGGGAACCTGCATAGTAGAGAATCAGTCTGATTGAAGAAGGATACTGATGGAGTGTAGTGTGTTACAAATCTAGGTACCTGCATGACATCTCTCACTGGATCTCTTATGCACCTGAAAATCAATGTGCCCCAAACCAAAGTTGTGACTCTACCCCAAAACTATTTCTCTCCTAGTTTTCCCCACCAGAAATTTGGGTGTCATCTACAGTTTCTCTGTCTCTAATCATTCCTCATTCAGTCTTTTAACCAAGCTCTTCTACTGCTAAATTATATCTTGAATCTGCATGCTTGCTATCTCTGCCATCTTCTAATCCAACCATGATTATTTCTTGCCTGGACTACTGGAAAAGCCTCATAAACTGGTCTTCCTCCTTTAACACTTGCCCCTCTCCAGACTGCAGCCAGACAGTACTTACTGAAAATGAAACCACTGTCTAGCAAGAAGAAAATTTTTCAGCAGCTTAGCATTGCATTTGGATTGAAATCTAGCCTTGTTATTATGACCTCGAAGGCCCTGAGTGATCAGGCTCTGCTGTTTTCACAAGTAGATGTCCTTCAATATAGTTCTGACACTAACCACCCGAGTTATGTCAGATCCTGCAAGTTAGAGCCTCAGTCCTTGTTGTCCTTGCACAACTGCTCATGCTTCACATGCCAGCCACAAATAGGGTCTCTGTGCCACCTGTACTGTTCATCAACTGGCGGTTCCCACAATTCCCTCGGGGTGCATAATTTGCTAGAACAACTCAAAGAACCCAAGAAGTTATACTTACTATTACATTTGTTATAAAGGATACAGATCAGAGCCAACCAAATGGAAGATACACATATGGCAAGGAGTGAGGATCCCTTGGGCAGAGCTTCTTCACCTTCTCCCCGTGGAGTCAGGGTGGATTATCCTCCCTGCACATCAGTGTGCAGAGATTTCACTGGAGATTTTTTACGTGATTGATGAAACCACTGGTCATCTGATTGAACTCAGTCTCCATTCCCTTTCCCCTCCCAAAGCACCAACCCTCTGTTCACCTGGTTGGTCTTTCTGGTGACCAGCTCTGATCCTGAAACTGACCTCATGAGCATAATAAAGACACTCTTGCCACTCAGGAAGTTCCAATGTTCTGTGAAGTTCTGTGCTAGGAACTACCAGGGACAAAGACCAGATGTAGTCTTTACTGTCCCGTAATACAGCTGAGACCACACCTTGCACCACTCTTGCCCTGGCTCCACATACCCAACATGCTGGACTTTTCTTAGTTCCTGGACTGTGGCAAGTTCATCCCTCTACCGGAGACAACTCCCGTCTTCCTCCCACACTCCCAGCCGACTCCTCATGACCTGATGACCTGATTAGACAGTCTTTGCTTTGCTCAGTGTCCCTCTTATTATTCTATATACTTATGTACTTCATAGCACTAATCCCAGTCTGAAATGATGTTGACTTCATTTACTTTATATTTGTCTCCTCTGTAACATGTAAATTTCTTGAGGATATAACCTTGACCATCCTGTTTCTTTTTTATCTCCTAGCACATAGTCAGTAAAATATTTGTTAAATTAAAGAATAAAGTAAGAAAAATAAGAATAATCAGGCCAGCTGAAGCTCTTTGATTGTGAAGAAGTGTTTAGACTTGATGAGAAAAGTAATATGGAAAGGTTGTCAGATAATAAGCAAAGGAGTGATGGATATTTGGGGAGTGTGAGTATGGTCTCAGTATACCAAATGTAATGTGGAAGGGAAAATACTAGAAGCGGGAAGCTTTAGAAAGCTATTATAGGAATCCAGGTCAACTGATGAAAGCCTGAACAAGGGTAATGGGGTTAAAAATGGAGTGGAAGGGAAAATCTGAGATTTTTAAAGAAAGCTTCCTTTGACTTTTTTTTTTTTTAGTTTTAACTATTTTAAAATAATTTCAGACTTACAAAAAGTTGCAAAAATCTGGGTGTATACTTACACCCAGATCCATTAATTGTTAACATTGTCTCATTTGCTTTATTTTTTTCCTCTCTCCATATGTGGGTATATGCATTCATCCATGTTATTTTTTTCTGATGCATTTGAGAGTGATAAACATCATACCTCTTGACCACTTCAGTGTTTATTTCCAAATAAGAAAGACATTTCATATAAACACAGTACATGTACCAAAATCAAACAATCTAATGTTGATATAATACTATATTCAGGATCATAGTCCAGGACCCAGTTCAGGATCCTGCATTACAATGAGCTGTAATATCTCTTTAGTCTCTTTGCATCTGGAATAGTTCCTCAGTTGTTCTTTGATTTTATGACATTGGCATTTTTTTGAAAAATGCAGACCAGTTATTTTGTCAAATGCTCCTCATTTTTGGTTTGTTCACATTTTCTCACAACTATGCTAAGATGGTGCATTTTGGGCAGAAATGTTTACATTCATGATCATCAAACGAGAGGCTCATTATTATCACTTTGTCGTGTTATTGGTGGCATGAACTTTGATCACTTGGTTCAGGTGGTATCTACTCAGTTTCCTCACTACAGTGAGGCAGCTATTTTTCCTTTTGTAATTAAGAGTAATTTATACTGAGATACTATGATCCTATGTATTTTTTCTTCATCAGCCTTTTATACAGTAGTTTTAGCCTACATTGGTGATTTTTGCCTGAACCAGTTATTGCCATGACACCCACAAAATAATTATTTTCTTACTCCATAATTTCTTCTACATTTGTTGATTGGCATTTTGTTTGTTTGTTTGTTATGGGTTCATGGATTCTCATTTTACTAAATGGATTTTAGTGTATTACTGTTATTATTCATCTTAATGCCCCCAATTTTTAATCAAATTGCCCCAGTTTGTCTATAGAAGGCAATACAAATGTCTTTTTTGACAAGTTGCCATCATTTTAAGAGCAATTCTTTATTCTCTGGCACAAAATATACCAAGTTCCTCCTGTGTTTTTTCTGCCCTAGTCTTGGCCTCAGCTTTTTCACCAGAGTTCTGACTCCTTTTAGCGGGGAATGGTATTTAAAAACCAAGGTCTGGGAGTGAGGTGGGTCCTTACTGGACTGTTATATTTTTTTCAGGCCCTTTCTTTTCTGAAATTTTGACTCATTAATTGAAGGAAACCTAGCTCAGGAGACTAGAACCATGATCACATCACTAACCAAAAAACCCCCCAAAATCCAGACTGGGAAGATTCACAGAAGGCCAACTTGTCTACCAAAAGGACTACCCAAGCCATTTTTAAAATATGTGTTAAAAATATGTTTTATAAAAGTCTTATTCAATACATTTTCATCATAAGATATTTAAACAATTGAGTATGAAAGAAAATATGAAACACCCCTTTCCTTCTTTGCAATCTTTAAGTGTAGTCAGCAATCTTTTTTAAACAACTAAAGTTGGCTTTTCAACACTTGCCCACCTGAAACCTCCTGAGGCCAAGGGCCACATGAAGGCTAGGCAGCAGGTGGGGACTTGTTCTCCCGAAGCTACAGTTTGCCAGGTCCTTTGGAGGGACTTTCTGGGCTCTTCTTACAGATTGTCAGTGTTATCTGGAGGGAAATCGGTACTGACCCAGAAGTGACAGTGGAGAAAGCACCGGGTGTTCTTCACTGTTTGAATAGCACAGTGTTGACATATGAACTGGCGACGATATTCAGACCTTCGAGACTGAGATCAGGTCTGTTTCACATGAGTCTTACAGTCCCTACATTGTGGAAGCGGCAGTGTCTTTTCCTCTAACACCCTTAATGGAATGGCTCTTTCCCAGACAGGATTCACTCACAACACACACACGTGCGTGCATGCACACACACACACACACACACACACACACACACACACACACACGCATGCACGCACGCTCACGTTCTACCCTAAAACCTGTCTGTGCAAGCTGATATGTCATTCCTGCTCCTAGTTTCTTTTTCACTATTAACTAGAGACAACGATGTATTATGAATGCAAATGGAGATCCCTTTGGCTTTTAGGCCACCTGGTAAATTTCCTCTTTTGGAACCTTAAGCCACCACACCATTGAATTAGGGAAGATAACAAGCACACTGGTGTCTGGTCAGAAAGAAGCATCTGTTTGCAGCCAGGCTGGAGAAAAGCTGATCAATGATTCTGGTCTCAGATCTGTTGAATGGGACAAGCTAAATGCTGTTTACATTTAGCCTTCATCTTGCTAACTAGTGGAAATTATGTGACCTTAAAAGACAGTTTTCCCTATGGCCATTAGACTCATGAATTTCTTTTGAAGCAGGGGAAATTTACTGACAGAACAGGTGGCTTCATAATCTGCTTCAGTGGAATTCTTGAGATTGATTAGTTTTGCTCAAGCCCCAGATAATACGCAAAGGCTGTGCTTATGGAGAAAAATCACCACATGATCAATTTCAATTTCTACTGTTTCAGCAGGAACACTCTTTAGGGAAATTATCTATGAAGTAATAAAGGTACAGACACAGGGTAGTTTAGGCAAGGGCACTGTCACACAAGTTGAGGTATGATTGGTTGATTAGTGCTAATCAACACAAAGATGGAAGAAGGGTGACGTAAATATACATATAACTGACTGGATTATTAGAGGAATCTTACTATTTCATAGAGCTTTTCCTGATATAGGGCTGATGGCAGAAGCTGGGCTGTTTTGATTTGTGAGTATAGAAACTTAAAAAAAATTTTATTTCCCCCACATCCAAAAGAAAAACTTGTTTATTATGAAAATGTATAAAATATAGATAAACTAAAAGAAAAAATAAATTGCCACCATCTCACTTTCTACAGAGAACTATTGTAAACTGATTTATATACTTCATATAGAGTTGAAATATACTTCATTTTTTTCTATGCTCAAATACACATTTTTATTAAAAATAAGTTTATACTGTATCTATTATTTTTAAAACTACTCCTCACTTAACTACTTTCATCTCATCTCTTTATATTAATACAACAATATCCTTTTTAGCTAATTAGTTTTTAAATACAAAACTTAAAAATGCTTTTACATTTTTCAGAGTATAGGATAAAATGTTAAAGTATTTCTGTTCTCCTACCTCTTAGTCTCACTGTCCTGAGGTAACTCTCTTTCTCTCCAAAGCTTTCTATATACACGTGTGGACACAGGGATAGTATTCAATTAATTAATATATCACAAGGCACTCAATCACATCCTGTTCTGTGGAAATTTTGGGTTTTTCCACATTTTCACTGTAGTGAACATCCTTTGGGTTAAATCTTCATACACAACCACGATAAATTCCTTTTATCTTAAGATAAATTTCCTTAAGATGAAAAAACAAATTGCTAGATTTTATTTTATTTATTTAAAAAAAAATTTTTTAGGCGAGGCAACCCTTGGTTGACCTCACAGAATGCAAGGACCTTGTCAGTTTACAATCCCTTATTTTTTAATTTTTTACACCTACAGCACTTGGTCTTCCTAGGTGGTCTCCCATCTAGGTACTAACCAGACACAACCCTGCTTAGCTTTTGAGATCAGACGGGATCAGGCTTGTTCAGGGTGGCATGGCCATAGACCAAATTGCTAGGTTTTAGATATGCACAATTATGCTTTTGATATATGCAGTCCATTTGCCCCTTACATAGTTTGTGCCAATTTTACAATCTCGCTAGTAAGCAACATTGAATTTTTAAAAACTTTAAAAAGTATAAAACACATATGAAAAAAGTGTATAAGTCATGAGTCAGACCTGCACTGTCCAGGTAGTAGCCACTGGCCATATGTGGCTACTGAGCACTTAAAATGTGGCCAGTCCAAATTGAGGTGTGCTACAAGTGTAAACTACACATCCAGTTTTGAAGAATTGGCACAAAAAAAATGTAAGATATCTCATTTATAATTTATATGATATAATTATGTATTAAAATAATTATTAAAATTAATTTTACTTGTTCCTTTTCACTTATTTAATGTGGTTACTAGGACAATTTTAATTACATATGTGGCAATATTTTTTTATGGACAGCACAGAGTAGGACATGGTATGACTCCTCAGGTAATAAAACCTACCACCTGAGCTGTACACTCCTAATCTGCTTTCTTCCTCTTTCTGCTCTGCTCCCCCACCTGCCTGTGTCTCAGTTATACCAAGGGCTCTTAGAACTATTATAGTTCCTTTCACCACTCCAATTCTTTGTCAGGAATGATCAATAAACATGTGGTGAGTGTCCACTGTTGAAGGTAATGGGGTTGCACATTAAGACTGTGATGTATCAGAATCGACTGTTACGTTTAAACTCTAGGTTGCAAATTGAATCATTTGTTAATTGATTTGTTAGAATGGGTAAGTCTTTACGCTTCAGGAGATGCTGCTGAGTTCAGCACCATGGCTGCTGTCAAAATGTGCGCAGAGCACGAACGGGCAGAATACTGAAAGTCAGCTCATTGATGATGATAGAGTGGTGCACATAGTTCATACAGGAGTAATCAGCACTATGTAAACATGGGGAGGAAGCATGATGACCAGGAAATTGCTGGGGCTATGACAGCAGCTACAGGCTGTTCTCTCTCACTCCCCCGCCTCGGGAGGTTGGCGTGGCCATCTCTCCCTCCTCATTAGCCCTCGGCTTTCCCTTCTGCACATACTGACTAAACCACACACACCCTAGATACACACAGCTTTTCATCCAGCACAAATGCTTTTCACACTCCCGATCACTGCAGGATAGTGGCGAAATGCAGATAAATAGAAAATGATGCTGGGTGAGCATATGAACCTTGCTCCCTTTCTGCTCTGTGGTTGGCTTACATCTTGTTCTGAGTCACTTTTTCATGGGATTCAGCTTTAGAGTTAAAAACAACAATAACAAAAGATTAAAAAATTCAAAGTAAAGTATTTGGGGCTCTATTGAGTGCTCGATTAGTTGGAAAGTGGCCAAACCCTTGCTTCATTCCACTGTGGCAGGCAAAGTGGCTGCTGCTGGGAAGGTAGCCAGGTAAGAGGAATTAAAATAAATAAATGTCTCAGTTCCAGCTTGTCTTCATCATTCTTTTGTTGTTGCATTATGCTTAATTTTGTGAGACTAATGTTCTAGCCCTTTGGAGCTCTCCAAGAGTTTTTTAATAAAATTGTACTGTGATAAATTAAAGAGTCAGTATAACCTTTTAACAGGATAAATGAGAGTTCTCTGTAAAATATCTCCTCCCCCCATCAAAAAGTTTGTAGAGTAAGGTGATTATTTCATTGAAAGGAGTGTGAAATAAGAACTGAAGGTGTGCCATCTTTGTTCCATTACGGTTTTGACTTAGATGAACTTGAGTAAATGTCCTCTAAGCCTTAATGTTGCCATCTGTGAATTGGGAAGAGAGGGTTTCCCTTTCTTCCAATGTCAGATAGGCCTTGCAGTAAAAGCAGCAAACCAATGCAAAAGGCACCAATTATTCCATCCTGCAATGGTCCTGACTGACATTTGAAATTCCTTCCCAACCCCAGATTCTGTGATTATAAATAATAAATGCGTTTACTCTTTCCAACTACTGTGTTTAAATATACTGGTAAAATCTAAAGACCTCTTTCTTATTATAGTAAGCCAAGCTATAATTTTTGCCTTACACAATCTGCTAAACATCGCTTTTCCCTATATAGTCAAGCCAAGCTTATATTTCTTAAGGTCTTTTACTTCCCCCTTCTCTGTCCCATTGTCCAGCGGTTAAGCAAATAAACAAGGTAGGGTAGCATTGAGTGAGCCAGAGAAACCAAAAACTCAACAAACCCCATTTCGATTAAAAGAACTGTTAGAACTTTTATAATAAAACAGTTCGCTCTCTTCTCATCGGCAGAATGAAGCCCCACTGAATAATATGGTATAAAAAATTATTACCATTTTTTAAAAGGTCTTATATACTATATAAATTTATTTTTATTTTCCGGTTAATTTTCCTATCAAAAGCATTACTTCTAACCTAATTCGCCTTCTCAAAGTTTTAAAAACATTATCAGATGAAAACAAACAGCAGAGAGATTCAGTCCAAGAACCAACCCCCTTTCATACTCAAGGTTGCCACTCCGTCCTGACAATCAACTTTGTCCTGAGTCTGGATCTCTCCTGTCTTGACATGAATGATCTCCCAGGAGAATTCAAGAGCCTCCACCAGAACTTTTTTTCAGGTTTCCCCACAAGTTCACTCAATAAGCCTGAGCCTCCTTGCAGTGGGCTCATCCCAAACACAAGCCAAGATCCCTACTAAGTGAGGAGTTTTCTCTTGTTTTGGTGTAAACTACCTGAGACCAACCCCAGGGATTAAACTTGAGGGTGAGAGATTGTGGGTTGAGGGTGGGGGCAAACTGGAAGTCAGTGGTGAGGATGAGGATTGGAGGGTAGGGGAGGCTGAGAAGCTTCCAAGAAGGTGCCAGGGTACTTTGTGTTTTCACTCAGGATCTGCCATTCTTTCTGCAGAACGACATCTTCGAGTGGTCTAGGGACCACCGGGTCCATCACAAGTACTCGGAGACCGATGCTGACCCCCACAATGCCCGCCGAGGCTTCTTCTTCTCCCACATCGGGTGGCTATTTGTTCGCAAGCATCGAGAAGTCATCGAGAAGGGGAGAAAGCTTGACTTCACTGACCTGCTGGCTGATCCTGTGGTCCGGTTCCAGAGAAAGTAAGTGAATGGACACCACAGAATTGTCCCTCAGGGGACAGGACCACGAGACAGAGAGCACAATGGGCACATCCCCAAGTCGTTCTCCTTACAGCACTTACCCTCGTGATTTGGTTTTATTGTTAAGATTTCTCTTTGTTTATTCATTTCCTTTTGATTTCTGTTCACACATTTGGTTTGAATTTGAATTTGAATTGGAAATGGATTTCCTTCAAGCCGTGTCATTTCCTTTGGATCAATCTGCATGGCTGATTTCATGGAATCTGTTTCTGTAGTTCCTGCTCCCTCATTTATGCTTCCCTGGGGTGGCTGGGAGCTCAGTCACATGCACTATTCATGTCCTGACTCCAACAAGACTGGACTCTCCCCATGTATCCTGGACCCTTCTCTTGGAATTCATTTGCAGTGAAGTTTCTCCTCCCTTCACTCTTAGAGATCTTACATCAGTAGGTTTCTGTGCAGAGAAAATGCAACCATGTAACAGAGAGCCTCGAAGTGCTTGTGTGCACTGACGGTCGTCAGCAGGGCATATTCCGTCATTGCGGGGTGAACCTACTTTGAACAAGCGCATGGAGGGAGATTGCCTCTAATTGTGCTGGCAAGTAGACAGCAGCCATACCATTGTTCACCTTTTAACTAGGAAGCTGGCACGGACTGTATCTGTTCTGGTCTGGGTCTGTAAAGTTGGCCACCATGAGAGCATTTATAAATGGGCCTGTTGCCCTAAAGCAATGAATTTATGTTTTCTATTCAAAGCTGAGCATATTGTTCCAAAGAGGGACAATTAATGGATCACCTTTTGGTTAGAGCCTTGAGATAATATGGTGAGTAAGTGGTTACTAGAGACCATTTCCACTGACAAGCAGGAGTCATTTGAGGACTTAATCTAAATAGAATCTCCTAAAAATGAAAATGGAGGCTGACACAAGAGATCCTTGCATGAAATGAAGTATTGCTTAGAAACATGCCTCTCCTTTTGCATCGGAAGGGACAGCAGAGCATAGTGAGAAAGTGGCAGACCATGGAGACAGACTGCCCAGAGTCAAACTCTGTCTCCTCCACACACTAGCAAAAGAATTGGCCACTCTGAGGCTCAGTTTCAGCTATAAAATGGGAGTAATAGCAGCACCTGTTGCCTACAGTTTTGATGAGGACATAAAGAAAAGTATGGGAACTGCCTAACACATAGCAAGGGCTTAGATCATTGACTATTATTATTACACAGGTGGCTGCTTCTCCAGAGGACTCCGTGTGTTTTCATCCCCGGCTTCTTCTGGCTGCACGGCAGGGTCTTCTCTCTGCCCCTCAGTACAGCTCTTTCAGGTAGACATACCCAGTATCAATGGCCAAAAGTTTCATAACAGAAAATAACAAGATATTTTCAATGAACAACTAAATTATTTATTTAGATTTTTCACTATGAGCATAAAATACTAAAGGTCATCAAAGAAAACCTGCAAAATTCAGAAACAAAGAAAGGAAATCATCCACAGTCCTAACACATAAACACAGCCACTATTAATATTCTATAGTAATTCTTTCTATGTTTTATGCATGTATTTGATATATTTTACATGATGGCAGTCCTACTGTACATGTAATCTGTCTCAGCTTTTAACTTTAGATTATATTGCAGGTACATTGTCAAGTGCTGTATGAGTTCACCAGTTGAGTGTATCGTTTATTTAGCCATCACTCTGTGACTGGATATGTATGTCATTTCCAATTCGTGGTATAAATGATGTTACTATACAATTAATAATGCTTTGGGACAATCAGACCTTATATTAATTTGAAGAGCTAAGATGAGAAGGCAAAGGATCTTCCATTTTATTAATGAGAACTGAGCTGAGTATAATAGTCTGAGTTTCTCTGACCATAAAACTGGAATTTTTTTTCTTCTTTCCCTTAAAAAACTGTGGTAATCTGATTCATTAGGTTTGTGTTTATGGTACATATATCCAAAGACTGTTTCTAAATGCAGACAGAAGAATAAAGACTATTTCAGCATGTTCCCTGAATAGTTATCTGAGAACGTCTCTCATCCCCAGTCCAGTGACCAAACTGGGTTGTGACTATCAGAAACCCTCCACGTGTGTTATTATTTCATAGACATCATTGAGCTCCTGCTAGGAATTAAAGATTGGTCTCCGTCTCCCCCTGGATTTGTAGACTAACAGGGAACCCACAAAGTAATTTATAGACAATTATACCCAAGGGAAAGGAGTGCTATAATAGGGTAGTTCGGGGCACAGAGAGGAGTCTCTTAGCCCATGCTGCAGGATGGGGAGGGTGAGAAAAGGCCTATGGAAGGAACTAACTTCTCAGTCATGACCTGAAAGCTGAGAAGAAGTTAGATGAAGATTGGGGAAAGGATATTTAAAAATCTGTCACTTCATTGGACTATATAGAGCCATTGAACTACAGAGCTAGGAGAGACTTTACAAATCATTTAGCCCATATCTTCCATTTTTCCTGTGGGAAAACTAATTTACAAATGTAGGTAGAAAGTTGGGGACAGAAGGACTTTCTTAGTCTGTTTGGGCTGCTGTAACAAACATACCATAACTTGGGTGGGTTGCACAACAAATATTTATTTCTCAAAGTTTTAGAGGCTGGGAAGTCCAAGATCAAAATACCAGCATTATTTGATGTCTGGTGAGAGCTTTCCTCCTAGTTATAGATGACCATGTTCTTGCTGTGTGCTCACATGGCAGGAGGGCCAAGGGAGCTCTCTGGAGTCTCTTTCATATGGGTACTAATCCTATTCATGAGGCCTCTGCCCTCAGATCTAATCACCTCCTAATACCATTGCATTGGGGGTTAGGTTTCAACATATGAATTTGGGGTGGACACAAACATTCAGTCTGTAGCAAATACTTACATCTCAGATTATTTGGTGAATGTTCTTTCGATCACATTTTGCTGGTTGAAAAGGGTTACACCAGTTCTCTGAAGTGTGGGTGAGCACTCCAGTCCTATAGTAATTATCCAGCCCAGAGAACACAGAGATCTTTGATTCAAAACAAAGCTTAGAATCACTGAACTAAAGGAAGGGAGTTTCCAAGATACACAAAGAAGGTGCAGTGGTTTGAGTATTTTCATGTCCCCAAAGCCAGCTTTACCGGTCCTGCCAGTAAGGCCATCTGAAGGAGACAGATTCCTCAAGGAATGAGTCCTTGCACTTAGGCGTGTAAGCTGGAGGGTGAATTCTGTCATCAGTGGCACTGCCACTTCAGGTCTCAGTTTTTACTGCTCTAGGCTGAGTAACAGAGAAAGGTGCCTAGCTTGTTGGAGGCCCAGTCCTGTGTCATTTCAGTGGCATTCCTTATAGGATTCCTCTTCTGGGCAGACTTCCCACCTGCTTCCATATGGTTCTCTGAGGGCAGCAGTCCCTGTGCCAATTTTGGTGGTGGGGATGTGCAACTGATTCTGCTGGCCTCCCAGCATGCAGTATTTGTGCAAACAGATCTAGTTCAGTGCCACTTGTAGAGTTTCCTCCAACAGGCAAATGTGTAACTGACAGAGACCAAGGACTTAGAACCTCCTCCTTCTTTCGGTACACTAACACTAATATTGCAGTTGATTGATAAGCTTGTGCTTAGCCATCCTAATGATAACTCACCAAAGAAAAGCTTGTCATGGAGTCAGGCTTCATCAACTTTTTATTATACAATCTCAGAAAGAAAGAAGATAGTGGCATTAAAGGGTAACAGGAAAACAACACAGTGCAAGTTCCAGACTTTTCCTCTAAGAGATCATTTCACCAAGGCTGTTATAATAAGTAGCTAACTAGACTACTTCAAGTTTTGCTGTGTCAAGTTGTGAATGGGAAAAAGAAGTCAAGCATTAAGAGGTGAGAGGGAGATAAACCAGTGATATTGCATTTAGACCTCGGCAGCTTGGGCCTGTGCCCTAGGCTCTGTGCCATCCAAGGTCATGCTTCTCCCAACAGGGTGAGGAGATCGTAGAGAAATGCCACCCGGAACCTTCTGCAACTTCAGACATGCCTTGGAGTACTAGGATCCTGAAATTCCCTGCCAAAATGGCTCTGAGCCCATCTCAAAAGCCTAACCAGCCTCTTCAGGCTCTGTCTTCCTGGTGCAAAGCATGTGTACCCTAGGGCTGAAAGTGGCTAAGGAGCAGCGTTAGCCTGATGATGACCTTAGAAGTATGAGCTTGGGTGTCCACACAAAGCAGAAGTAGCTTGGTGTGGGAAAAGAAGGGAATGGGTGGCCACAGGACAAGGTGAAGTCTTCTGCTCTTGGCCTGGCCCCTGCCAATGCTGTGGGTGAGCCTAGAAGGAAGCTACTTAGAAGATTGACAGCAGGTCTCTCAGTTAGGAATTGTGTTTGGCTTAGACAAGATGAAAGGTTATTTCTCACTAATGTGAAAGAATTATGGAGGTCCCAGGTGTGGCAGCAGCACGTGCTCAGTAGAAAACAGTATTCTTTTATCTTTCTGCTCCACCATCCTTAGCTCGTGGCTTTCATTCTTTCATTTTATTATTCAGGGTGACCACCCAGGAGCAAGTTGGGAATGGGAGTGAGGTAACACCACTCAGCTGAGTCAGTCACCCCAAGGGAGCTTTCCCAGAAGACACACAAAGCCTATCCACTTACCCCTCCATTGACCCTATCTGCAATCAAAGGAAACTGGGAAGCATAGTCTCTTAGGTAATACATTACACCCTTGAATCAAATCCTGGTTTTATTTCTGTTGAAGGAAAAGTGAATAGATATAGGGTAAGCAATTCGCAGTCTCTGTCATAGTTCCTTAATTGTTCTGCCTTGAGCAAAATAATTGGTCATCACATGTTCCTCAGTCTTCAAACTTTTTCTGTGAAGCAAGTGAGTAGCCTCACCACCTCTCCTTAGTGAGCAGAATCTGGAATCTCAAATCCTGTTTCTGAGATGACAGAATGAGGATAAGATCCAGAGGCTGTTTCTCCTAATGCTTTACTTATCCCATCAATTCCCATCTTAGATAAGAAATTTTTTTAGAAGTAGCATTTTTGATACTGCTGTGTGCATTTTTGAAGTATTTGAGGAGGATGCTAATCTAGTATAGACAAATGAAAACAAGGTCCTTGATTCACCACCGTGGTGATGGGATATGAGAAAATGGATGGAATGATTCAGAAGAGTGAAATATTTCTGTTTTGGTGCCCTGGGCAGAGATGAAAATGTATAAATCTTTCCATTCAAAAAGGAAACTTGAATGGCTAGAATCCTCATAAGGTCTGTTTCATTTCAATTTGTCCCCTCATCTGTTATCATTAGTCTTTTTTTTTTTTAAGAATGAGCATGACATCTCTCAGTGATACCCTAGTTTTTCTGATTTTGTGTCATTCCTCCTGTAGGGCTTAGCTATGTTTCTCTTGGTAACCATCATACAGCTAGGGGCTGGGCAGCAGACATGTCTACAATTGACTCATCTTCCTTGCTCTACACACCACCTCCAGCTTCATCTTCCACTTGGGAGATCCCCTGGAAAGTAAGATGAGTCATCTGGGGATTCACAACCAGTCTGACCCCATCTCCCTTGACCCGGCCTCTTTGATCAGTCTCCTATGTTGGACTTTATGGGAGTCTTTCTGTCTTGAGTCCATTTTCCTTGGGCCCCTACCCTTCATGTTGCTAAGTTGATAGAACAATTCTAGTCTAGATATCAGTGACTTTGAACAGTTGAGGCCATGTAGGCCTTGGTGCGTTAGTTGTATTTTATGGAAAATTCTGGAGAAACTATCCCCAAAAGAGTGGCCCTAGATGATAAGACATCCAGACATCTAAACACGTGGGTGAGATTTGGGGACAGATGTGGAGGCAGTGCCTTTTACATATGACCACCCTCTGCCATTTCCTTGCTCATCAATTACTCTTGTTTTGACCACTGCCTGTTTCACTTGGATCCTTGATGGCCCTGTAAAAGCAAGACCAAACTGGCCCCAAGGTGAGTATCACTTGGCCATGCTCTAAGCAGAGCCCAGCTCTTTGATATCTTCTCTGTGACCTCACACCTCAGTAACGGAAGCCATGAGGCACATGCCATTTCAGGGGATTCAGCTTCTTTCTCTTTTATGTTTTACTGTTTTTCATTTACCACCTATGTTTTGAGCACCTTGTACATACCAAGCATTGTTCTAGGTGCAGGAGATTGGACAGTGAGCAGGAGAACCAGATTCTGGAGGTACTTGCTCTTTCTGGAGCTCCCCTGTTTGGGTTTGGGAATGGGAGGAAGGATACCCCACCACACATCTGTCCCCTGCCTGATGGGACCTCTCTCTCCACAGATGCCTTTGCTACTCCCTGTTCCATCATCTCTCTTGTTACACAGTCCCTGCCTCGTGAATCTGTTTTTGGTTCACTTCTTCTTGTCTATTTGCCTCTTTCTGTCCCCACAGTCTTTGTCTGTTCACTTGCCAGAGGGCTTTGTTCCTTCCTTTATGCCCTTCCATGCACGGGGACATTTCCCTCATCTGTCACACCGTGTTCTCAGTGCCATGGTGTTCTTCTCTCGCCCACCTTTATTAGAGAACAGCCGTTTAGCCTACTACTCAGGCAGACTTTTTTTTTTTCGATGGAGATATGAGATTTGTTGTCTAGCAGTCTTTCTTCACTTCATCGTCTTGCTCTGATTTACTTTTTTTCACATGTTTCTTGTGTATGTAAATATTCTCTCTGCTTGAATCTTCTCTTTTATTTTTGAGGGGGTAGTCTACCTTTGGCCAAGAGCTTGAGCACTGGAATCTTCTCTCTTGTTCTGCCCTCACCTCAAACTGTCGCATCTTACCTTAGCTCCATAAAAATCTTGAGAATAAAATACTTTTTTTTCTTTGAATAGTTTCCCCTGCATCCAGCTGCAGTTGTTAGAAATTAAAAATGTGAATCTCTAAGTTCCATTCCAAGATATGATAAAAATCAAAGTTTCTTTAGAACTTTTAGTAAGAGTATTTAAAAGATGTTTTACCTCTAAAGAAACTTTGATTGCTATAGTCAAACAACTGAACTATACTCTGGAATACAGGACAGAGATGATTCAATATTGAAGTTGCATCATCAACACCCAAATTTCCCTACTTTAGTGGTTAAAAATCTGGGCAGGGGAGAAACCAGAGTGACATAAAAATTCAACCGTTTGTTTTGACTTTTTAAAAATTTCCAAGTCAAAATGTCATTTGTCTATCTCTGAAGAGGTACTTTTCTTAGCAGAACTTCGGGAAGATATGCCTTTCTGAGTATCTTTGTCTATGTGTGGGTATAAAATACATCAGCTGCATTAGTAATCATTTTTCTTCCCCTACACTGACCATCCATTTCTTTGTACAGAATTCCCCTGGCAGGATGAAGAGACAGTTTCTCAAATGTCTGGAACCTGAATATTTCACTCACTCGCATATTGGACATATTAATTAACAGGTGTCAGTGTATTCTGGAACTGCTATTTGTAAAGTGCTGTCTTAGAGCTTCATCGTTGATGGCAATAAAGGCATCTTCATACATCTTTGATATACTGCAGTAGCCATCATTAGTGTCATTAGTGTGGGGTGGTGTGGCAGAGGGAGAAGGATGAGTCAGGGAGTCAGGAGTTAAGCTGGGTTTGGGTTTTGTTGTTACTGTGGTTACATTTAGGGCACCACAGACTTCAGTGATGGCTGTTGTTACCATGTGTGCTTAGAGTGGAGCCTGGGGTGCCAAAGGGGATTTCTGAGTGTTAATGCTTTGCGCTAAGCTTTCAGCTGTCTTTGCACACCTGCACCACAAAGTGGATCTCTCCCTATGCTCCCAAGGTAGGGGTGGGAAGTGCTTCTATTCCTTGTTTCTCCAGCTTGTTGTGGGGGTTTGGGGTTTCTTTGTTGTCCTGGTCCAATATCAGTCTTAGGCAAACCCTGTGTACCTGAGCCTTGGAGTTAAAGCTTTCCCCAGAAATAGGAGACCTCTGCTTTGGAGCAGGGCAGGATCCTGGGCACAAGCCAGGGAGGAGAAGGTTTTTGCTTCTGCCCTTCCCTCGGCAGCAATGGCTCTTTGCCTTTGTCTGGAGGCAAGAGAGTTCTCTACCCCTCCCTCAGAGACAAGTAGGTTTTACTTCTATTCTTATCCCAGAAGAAATGGATTTTTGCCTGGTCCTAGAAGCAAAAAGTTTTCTGCTCTCCCCCAGCAGCTTAAGACCTTTATTTTGCAAGAGGAGGCTCTGGGGAAGAAGACAAGGATTTTCGCTTGTTTCTCAGCAGCAGCTGGTCACCTCCTACATGTCTATGCAGTGGAAGGGGCTCTCTCCAGTCTCCTACTTTGCCTCTAACCTTTCTTGTGAACACCTAGTGGAGGTCACTGGAAAAGAGTTGGAGAGTGAATGCAAACTTCCTTGTGTCTGAGGCTCTATGCTATCCCATACGAACACACTAACGCACACTTTGCCTTTAAGGATTTAATTTCTTCTTATCTACTTTTATGGTGGCCACCTCTTTCTCTTGTGCTCTGCTAAAAGTTCATAGATGGACTTATCAACTCTTTGGAATTTACTTCGTTGCCTTGTGACCTCAGTTCTCTGATGAGCTCAAGAAAGGTTATTATTTTGTGTATTACTTAGCTTTTTCTCATTGTTCAGATGGGGAAAACATTCTCTTATGACTTTCTACATCCTAAGTAGGAGCAGAACTCTGATCTTATTTTATTATCTTCCACTTTCAGTTAACAGAGTACTGTGAAATCTTTCCAGTTTTAATGCCTGGTTAATATTTCATTGTGAGGATGTATCATAATTATTTCTGATGAACATGGAAGGATTTTCACCCCTTTTAAGAAATCCTTATAACAATGTGGTGATGAGCAACTTTGCATATAAATCTTTGATCATAGATAATGATACTTTCTTTTGGCTAAAGTCAGAATTGCTGAGTCAAATAATAGGTAAAACTCTCAGCTTTTGTGACTCGTTGTAATAATGAATTTGCAAATCTTTTATTCCTAGCGAGGCTAAACATGGTTCATATGTTTCTGGCTATTTGTCTTCTAAAGGAGAAATACAGTTATTGTCCTCATAACTCTAAATCTACTATTGGATAAGGACAAAGATACAGTCTCTTCATCTCCCTCTTCCTTTTTGGTTGAAGAGAAAGGTCTGACAATGTGAGATGACAAAGCCCACTTTCCTACCCAGAATCCTTCTGCCATTCATGGAATAAGAAGGTAGAATAGTAATAAATGAATCTAATGTATAAACAGGCAAATTGAGACATGGGACCTATAACATATTTCTTTTTTTTTTTTACTTTTCCCTGGTGCCCTGAGCTGGGATATATTACTCCATAGGAAATAATGGTCATTTTTAGTGCTGGTTTGATTCATGCAAGACTCTCCAGCTACTACTCCAATGACACTCTAGATTTATCCAGCAACTACTAAGCTAGAAAGAGAGTTATATAGAAGTTGTCTAAACACCCGAAGCCACAGATGCTTATATGTAAAGTAAGAAGTAGATTCATTACTTACTACCCAACAGGTAGTTCTCACCATGAAATGATTTGTGAGGTTAATGTCCTTGTGGCAATTATTTTGTGAAAATTCTGAATGAGGCTAAGTCTCTTTTTAAAATAGAAAGATTGTGATTCATACATATTTGTGAAATTCAAGTATATTTTCTCTCTTACTGATACAGACTGCTGATGGCAATGTGTTATGGAGACCCTTTGTCACTTGATGTCTAAAGTGAAAATATTGTCTTAAGTCATGAATTTGTTGATAGCTGTTTCATTACCCAAAATGAATATTTAGATTAGTCATGTGCAGGTTGTCATGTCAGCACTACCAGTGAGCTTTTCCTTTGACATAATTTATTTAAATCCCCCAGGCCCCACCTCACCATGTTATATCCTCTTGAATGTGTCTTGGAATGAATAGTGTGAGAGATATGAAGTTTTGTTATTGGCACAATTTACACAGCAGTGCTGGAGAAATTAAACCTTACTAAACTAACCTGGGTAGAATTCTCAGCCATTCTCTCTATTCTTTATCAGTAGAAAAGATGTCCAGAAACAAGGAAGGGCCCTCAACCATGAGGCTGCACTACAAGATGCTTTGTGAATCGCCACCAAGGATGCATACTGAAAAGTACCCTTCCTGGAGCATGCTGTTTGGCTTTGTTATGTACTCATTACAACCACTCTACAAAATGCTTCTTGAGGCCCCATCCCCCTTTTATGTCCCTGGAGGTATTTTGAAGTTCAGAAGAGAGACACACAAAAGTGCGATGCAAAATTGGTGGCATTATATATATTATACAGCATTCCTCCCTCTTATCCGAGGTTTCACTTTCTGTGGTTTCAGTTACTGGCAGTCCACCATGGTCTGGAAATGTTAAATAGAAAATTCCAAAAATAAACAATTCATAAGTTTTAAATTGTGCACTATTCCAAGTAGTGTGATGAACTCTCATCCCGTCCTGCTCCGTCCCACCTGGGAAGTGAATTGTCCCTTTGCCTAGCATCTCCAAGCAGTAAATGCTCCCCACCCCACCTGTTAGTCATTTAGCAGCCATCTGGGTTATCGGATCGACTATCATGGTATCACAATGCGTATGTTCAAGTAACCCTTTCATTGTTGTTTATTTGATTATTAGATATTGCTGTTAATCTCTTACTGTGCCTAATTTATAAATTAAACTTCATCATAGGATGTACATATAGGAAAAGACATAGTATATATAAGGTCTAGTACTATCTGAGGTTTCAAGCATCCATGTCTTGAAACTATCCCCCGTAGATAAGGGGGGACTACTGTATGTATTATGTGCATTGATGACATTATATAAAGTAACAGACACGCATTCAGAAATGACGCCACTTTTTTAACTCTGTGAAGCATAGGCAGAATTATAGTCTGTGTTTGCACTCGATTATGTTTTTTCTTTTCATTCATTCAGTGCAATGAGGCATCTATAGAGAGGTAAAATACAGTCTTGGAATCAAAAGATCCCACTTTTGCCATTCTCTGAGATTTT
Organism: Macroglossus sobrinus; assembly: GCA_004027375.1. Classification (NCBI taxonomy): domain Eukaryota; kingdom Metazoa; phylum Chordata; class Mammalia; order Chiroptera; family Pteropodidae; genus Macroglossus; species Macroglossus sobrinus. The sequence goes on along the minus strand of PVKZ01003915.1, from coordinate 52,335 downwards.
ATTTCCACATCCATAAAGTGGTAATAGTGGTAATATCTACTTTACAAAATTATTGGGTGAAAAAGTTAGTTAATTTATGTGAAAGTGTCCATCACAGAGGAGATGTGCAATAAATATTTATGTCATTAACTACACATATAGCACTATATGAAAGCCATTCCATTTATGAAGACCTTAGGTTCTAAAAGCTTGGTCAAGTGTCCCTTTCTTTCATAAGTTCAAAGTGACTAAGAGAAGTTTAGCTACCAGTCTCTAGATGCATCTCCACGAATAGAAATATAGATGAGTCTTTCAAAGCTTTAAAACCAGGAGTACTCTTTCATGTAGTCTTTTGAATGTTTTTCCCCAAATATGAACCTCTTATGTCTATAAGGACCCTCATTTGTCACCTCTCCAGCCATTTGATGTTTTGCTGGTTTGGGTGAGCCCTGAACCCAGTGACTTTGAACCTATGGAGCCACCCTGTTTACAGCAGACTTATCAATAGCTCTTCACCATGCTAGGCTTACGTTCACTTATAAACTCCTGGCCTTCACCAGAATTAACAAAGTTTAGGCCAAGAGCCATTGTTCATTACTGCTAACATTTAGCCATAACCTCAAAAAGTTACCTTTTTCATTTCCCTAATCCCTGCTTTTTCCTTTTTGATCATTACTTGGACTTTGGCCTTACGAATTCTTCTTGCTATGCCATGAGCTCTCTGCAACATTTGGTATTCTTTCACCACTTTCAGGTTTGAAAAAATAATTCAACTTTCATTTCCACTATAATTGAGTCGCTTTTTGCAGCATTTAAAAAGTAGTCACTGCTTTTCATATGGATAGTGTAACTTATATTCATAAAATATCTTAGAACTGAGCACAAACCCAGCTGACATTCACCTAACTTGGAACAGTGTGTGGCAGAATGATTGCTTCTGGCTGCTCATACCATCTGTTGGTCGTGGGAAGAGCTCATGCCCCTTTTCCATCCTACTTTGTTCATACCTGCAAACTTCCTTAAATGGAAAATTTGTAAGTAGAGGCATACTAAAGGGAAGAAAAGAGCTAGTACTTGATTTTATTGTACTTATAAGGAAGAAAAGACATATACTTATAAAATAACCAGAGACTTCCAAGTCCATATATGAAAGTAACAATTATATTAAGAGCTGAGAGAATTCACAGTAAAGGAGAGAAGGGTAGAACAAGGTCCTTGAAGTCTGCATGAAAGTGGTGTTTCTTGATAAGTGCCAACACAAGATCCTTCTCATACTGTCATTCTCCTAGAACAGTCTATCCCTCTGTTACTTCTTTTACATCCTTCGGTAAATATTTATAGTTTTCTAAATATAGATCTTACATGTTTCTTATTCAGTTTATTTCTAGACATTCTATAATTTTTATTATTGTTAATAGGAATCACTGAATTTTTAATCCTGGCGAGAAAGGACAGGGAGTGGATGCTCAGGAACCTTGTCTTACCTCCCTAGATATCCCAGGTGAACAGCAAGATCTGTCAAGTTGCCCAGACTATTCACAGAACGCCACTGAGAACCACACCTGGAGAGGATATCATCAAGGTTGTTGCCCAAAGGCGTGCTGGCAGCAGGCAGAGGTCTCTCAACCCAGAGCTACCATGGAGATAGCTGACTCAATCAGCTTTAGAAATTAAAAATTCATCCTCTTCTTTCCTTGCTTTTCTTAAAGAAATACTTTCATAGATTTAGAAAATTCTTTAAATGAATGAATGATTGAATGAGAGCATAGTCTAATGATCCCTTCCAGGGGAAAGGACCTGATTGCAAAGAGTGTTCTAAGCATCATATTCGCAGTCTAAAGTACTGAAATCACAAAGATTAAAAAAGACGAATTCTTAGTGAAAGAGAGACCAAAGAAATCGCTGTTAGCCCACTGGTTGAAGAAATCTTTGTCAGAAATTGGCTTTGAACTGTCTCCCTGTCCAAGACACATACTTCCCACATTGCTTATTTTTATATAAAACAATGACAAATCTGTCACACAGATACTAAGAATCTTAGTGCGGAGATAATGTGATTTGTCACAACATGCCCCTCGACTCAGCTGAAGTGTACTGTCTCTTCTGATTGGTATACCTTTATAAACCTACTCTTATCTTGTCTTTCATTTTAAGGTAGAGAAAAGCAATTACTCAGATGTCTTAACTATCAAGAGATTTAGAGAAACCATACACACACACACTTTTTTTTTTTTAAAGATAAACAGCCTTTCCAATTCTGTCTAAGAACCAGGATTTTTTTTGGATAATAAAAACTTTCATTTACAATCAGAGCCAACATTTGTTCTAGTGTATTGAGAAGCAGCACATCATACATGATTGTACTAACCAACACTTCAGGCAGGAATGAGATATTAATATGTAAACATAATTTTTGTCCTCTGTGCTCTTTGTGCCTTTGCTCATTAGTATCTGTATTAACTATCAGGAAAAGAGAAGGGTGCTCGAGAAACAGGCTTAAGTCATTCAGATTTTGTATTGAAAATGTGGGTCCAAGTTGTCTTGGAAGAAGGGATGGTTGACATGAGGCCTGAGGTTCCTCTCTTCTAAACATTGTTAGCCTCTAACACTCCCTTTCTCTTCCATTACTGTAGACAGCTATGAGCTGACACTGCCTAGCATATGAACAGGCAAAACACTTACTTTTAGGTGATTCCCCTCACCTAAGATATTTTTGATCTTGAAAATGCAAAATTTTAATAAGCTCAGTTATCTTGTTTCAAGCCTACATCTGATTTTACAATAACAATAATACTTTCCAGTTGTTCTTTTTTATTATGTCTATCACATTTTTATCATATTGATTTGAGTATTTTGAGCACGTACTATGCACCACACTTGTTTTCTGTGTGTATAATTCATCTATCGTATCTGTACATGTGATAAAATTTGAGACTCTGAGAAGTTAATTTAGTGACATAAATGGCAGAGCTAGAATTTCAGCAAATTCTATCCTAATCCAAAGCACCTACTCTTTCTACTAAGCTATGTTGTGATAATATTCATAGAGAATATCTTTCTTCCTCCTTCATATCACCTATTGCCCACATACTTTGCTTGTATCTTTTATATTTATTGCCATTCAGAGTTATTCAGAATTAGAAATTTGCTTATCAGTGAGCCAGAGTTGTTTCCTACTTAACACTTTTTCATAATGTCTCCTGGAGAAAAATGACAGCTGTTACCTCCATGGCTTGGCATGCAGTACTTTCTCTACTGGTACTTACTGTCTTGCACTTCACTCTCTAGCCATGCTGTTCCCCTCATGCCTTAGGCTGTTCCACGTCACTGTGCCTTTGCCTCTGCTAGTTCTCTGGCCTAGAGCCTTGCTACTCAAAAGTGTGGTTCTGGGACCAGCAGCATCAGTATCACCGGGGACTTGTTAGAAATGCAGGATGCAACCCTCACCCCAGACCCCAGGTGAAACAGATGCACAGTGATTGTTTGAGAAGCACTGACCTAGAATGTTTTTGTTGTGTTTTTACCTAGACACCTCTTACCTATTCTTTAAAACTCACCTCCAGGAAGCCGAAGCCAGCAGTTCAAAGACCCTCTGGGTATGGGGTCCCCAAACATATAAGTTTTCTATGTAGTATAAATAGCATATAAGCTTTTGCCTTTTAGGGGGCCTGTGAAGTCCTCCTTTTCCAACTGCACATCTGTGTGAAGCAAATTTTTTCAAAGACTTTAACCTAAACAATATATATTGCTACAGACTGCAGAAGCAGATGTGTCAATCCAGCTGCTCCTATTAAGCCAGACATTAGAGACTTGCAATTATGTAAAATGATGCCATTCTTCACACACAAATGTTTTTTTGTTTGGGAAAAATATAGTTATTTTTCATAAAAGAATGATATTTATGTTAACATGAAATAGGTTTATTATTGCTATTTTAACAAATAGATTTATTTAATATTTTATGATATTAACAAATACATTTACATATAATACAGGTAGTTTTATATTAATACTTATTAGCATTTAATAATTAATGAATTAATAAAACACAGTTTTAATTTCCTTTATGGTAAATACCGATGGATATCATCCACATAAACAAAAGTCTTTGGAGTTCTCAAGAATATTTTTAAAATGTAAAAGTGTCCTGAGACCAAACAGTGTGGGATCCATTGTCCTAGGTGAGCTAAGTGTCTCTCCTCAGCAGGTATAGAGAATTGTGGGCATACCTTACTTTCATGCTTATCGTGTTGTTTAAATCTTTCTTATTAGACCAGAAGCTCCCTGAGGGCTATGCCTATGTCTTAGTCATCTTTCTATTTATTGAAACTAATGAAACACCTAGCACCTCTCCAAATACTTTTGGAATGGAGGAGTAGTTAAAACAGTGTGTTAACTACTCTGTTTTAGAGAACACTAGACAACCTGCACCTGAGAACCAGCTTTAGGGGTAATGATATGTGTATGATGTTTTAACACCCTCAGTTGCTGAAGTAAGTAGCACACAGACACCACCACCAGCACTAATGGGGTTCCACTCCCTCCAAGTGCGTTTCAGCGGCCTGGAGTCCTACCTCCTGGGTTGAGGCAAGGAGCCCACTGCCCAGGTGTGCACAGTATCATAACATCGACAGTGCTCTCCAGTACTCATGGTGCTTTGGACCCTCAAAGGTACGATGGGAAGACTACAAAAACATAGATGGTGCAACAAAAGGTGTTTGGCCATGTCTGCTGGGAACTGCCCTTGTCCAAGACCAATGTGAGAGGAGGAGGAAGGTGATGAGTGTTTCATACAACATGATCCCATATCAGACCAAATTCTACCACAATTAGCATTTAGGGGCAAAAACAGCCATGAACACATCTGTAAACTTGATGAAGTCCTGCCTCCTGCCCTTTGGACAACCAAACAAGCCTCCTGCATGGAAGACACAATGTAGGAGTATCACCTCATCAGAATCCAGTGGTTGACTTCTGCCAGTAGTTGGGCACAGGATGGAGCAAAGCCTTAGGTGCTGCCACTCTGAGGAATATATGCTTCTGGGAGGTACCTGTGTAGGATTTCTAGCCAATCCACATATTTCAACCACTTGTTTTACTAATGAAGATTCATTTTCCTTATCCTAATTACAAACCCTTTAGGACTGATTGGAGATAAAAATAGTTGAAACCTGTAACAGACCTCTGTTTTATGAACTATTGGAATTTGTCAAATGCTAACTAAGCATGTGTGAAGTTCAGATTCTTTATTAGGGTATTTCAAATGTTAATGAACTGCCCATAGAATAAAACACACACACACACACACACACACACACACACACCTACATCATACTGTTTACACTGCAGTATCTTCAAGCAAATTACAGGAAGTTTAACAATATCGTTAAGTTCCAATATACAGCGTAGTGAAAACTAAATAGAATATTGTGTCACTTCTCTGAAACTCAGGTATTCATTAATTTCTTTTCACTGGAATAAAGCCAAGAGCCTGTACATAAACAAAGAGAGTCATCATGGAGATGCTTAGTGCGAGATCCACATTATTTCACAGAATCCTCTAAACTCCAAAGTGCATATTCCACTCTCTACCAGCACAGGGATATGAATAAATGTCATAATCCTAATAATTTTGAATTTTTAATCTCAGCACAAGAGTGCCTCATTAGCTCTCACCCAGAGCCTGTGTGTTCTTCATTTGCACACAAATTGAACAAGCTCAGCTCTTTGGTTTTCAATCCCTTGGAAGATTAAGAGAAAAAAATTAGAACAGGATGGAGAAGCTACTGCATGTGGCAACACTGACAAATAGGAGTAATAGCTTCTCAGCATACCTGAAAATAAGGGAGGGATAGGAAGATTTAATTAGAAATTAGAGGTGACCACTTTGTAATGTTGTACACCTGAAACTTATAATATGTACCATTTTTACCTAAAAAAAAAGTAAATATAGGAACTCAGTTCTCAAAATCTGAGTCACAGTGACTCAGTCAGTCTAGACCGAGAGCTCTTCACACCTCAACAGATACTGTGGGCAAAACACAGAGCACCCACTGATGTTTCTAAACTTACTCCCATTGTATCAGATACCCGTTAGACACCACTGCAGACTCTCTGTACCTCCTGTGTCCTGGGGCTTTTGGCCACTCGTCCTGCGCAGCCCTCTGTGCTCCAGCTGCCTTCGGGTAGGTTTATTCTGACAGCACCTTCCTCATGCCTACACTGTGTGTGCCTCCTGCCTTGGGGTGCCTCTGTTGGCTCTGGAGCCTGAGATCTCTCAACACTCATAATCACAATCCAGAAGTTGAGGGGAGGGTAGCAATGAAGGGGAAAGTTGAGAGAGACATTCTTTCCCCATCCTCTTCCCAGCAGAAATGTTCCAAAGCTCAGTCACTCACATGGCCTCTTGGAAAATGGTCCCACTAGGTTGAGATATGAAGCATTGACCAGCTCAGTAACACACCCTCCACTGGCCCCCATCCCTCTCCTGCCTCTCATATTCTGTTTCCCCAGACAAAATAGTAGCATATAAGCTTTGCCTAAAGCCCTGCCTTCTGAGAAAGATACCCATCACTATCAAGGATGGTCAGGTTTCTCCATGAACTCTGATTAAGAAGACAGAAAAAAAAAGACAGAAAAATGAGTAATGATTTCCACAGACAATTTTTTTAAAAGTTGGGGTAATTGAACATAGTATCCCAGCTGGCAGGAAAACTCAGCTATCTAAAATGATTGTCTTCTTCAGTCTTTCAGTGCAGTTATACTGACGGGGTGTTGAAAAACGTGATAACCACAGTTGAGAGATTTATCAAGGTAGGCTTTCTGGAGGAATTCCATTTTGAGCTGAGTTTTGGAGGCCCAAGGAGCTCTGAAAAGGCGGTGAACCTTGAATTTAGGAATAGAAATCCTCGGCTAGAAAGCACATGTTGTGCGCAATGGTCCTGCCCTTTACATGCGAAATGAGAAACTATTATGTCAGCCTTTTTGTTTTTGCCCTCAACAAGAAAAATGGTCAGCCTCCCTAATCAGTTCAGCTGCAGCAGTTGACTTTGATCATGAAGGTGTTTTAAATGGCTCCATTGGCTCCTTTCCTGCCCAGATTAGCCGCTGGTGAATAGTTTACCATTGATAGAATTTTGGAATTAAACTTGTTCTCTTGTGGGGTGGAGGGTTGTACTCTGTCGGTGATTGTCCTTTTAGCACAAGGTCCACATGCGTGTAAGCTAGAATTATCAAAATAATGCATGTGTGTATGCGTGTGCATTCACATGCGCGTGTGTGTGCTCGTGCGCGTGTGTGTGCTCGTGCGCGCGCGCGCGCACACACACACAAACACACACACACACACACACACTGCTATCTAGTGTCATGGTAATTCCTTTAAAATTTTTACTGCCAAAAAATGTAGGGCAGACATTCTTATTTTTAAAAAGACCACTTTAAATTGAGTTACATTTTCTTACTTAAATCTTAGCCTAGATCCTCAAGTAAACAGAGAAAATTAAAGTTAAATAAAAACAGCATCATCAAAGAAAAATGTAGTTACCTTTCAAATATATTGGCCTTTCATTTCTTTGGGAATTGAATAGCTCTTTGAGAGTGTGATGAAAGCTGTGGACTTTGAACCCCAGAAAAATGGGAACACACAAGAGTTTGCATACAATTTCATGGGTCTCAGATTAAGAAAAATGGTTATGTTTTCTCCTGCAATGTTCACTTTATCTCTGATAGCAAGGGTGACAGTGAAACACAGTTTTAAGGGTGCAAGAAAGTGAAAATGCAGCAACTTAGTTTTAAAAATTATTTTATAAATGATTTTAATCTTTCATTTTGTCGTGTTATTCTACAAACCATTAGGAGTTAGTCTGTTGTTCCCATTACTTATTTAGAACAGTTGGTAACTAATCAGGAAGGGAGAGAAAAAGGACAAAGACAAACAAAGACAATCCTAGAGAGACACCTAGGATGACATTGGTTTAATCACCTTTAATTTCTATTGAGAGGGCTAGAGAAGCTCTAAGTATCAGTTATGAGGGTTAACGACATAATTGCTTTTGCCAAAGGCAGATAGATCTTCACCCTCCATTCCTTCTGTTGCACGTCAACAAATCTGCTGCTTACTGGGCACCTACTGTGCTAACCAGCATTTTGTGTTCAAGGACCTGTGAATGATGTGAATTGGATCAAGACAAATCCTGCCCTCAAAGAACCTGCCCTCGCTTACTCTGATGAAATCAAAGCTTTGAAAAAGGAAAAGGGACTTTTAACCTTCCTTACATGGTCATAGCCATCGGCATGCCTGGGTATTTTCTTTAAGCACTTCATTGTTAATGAGGAAGAAATAATGTACTTTGTGCTGAAATTCTGAAATGATTGTGTTTATCTTTTGAACCACTGCTTCGTGAATCAATGCAAGCTGTTTGTACAAAGACAAATTAAATTCAAGTGGATGGATGCAACTGACCTCCACACTCAGACCTCTAAAGCAAATAAAGCAGAATCTGGAGAGAAAATTAAAATGTCTTTTCCCCCTGCATTACAAGCTTCCGAAGGAGTTGCTTTCATGGAGCAGCCTTTTGCCATCTGCTTCCTTTGTCGGGGAGGAGAAACATCCAAAAGATGAGGATTATGCATCTAGATAGTCCAATTAATAGATTTTCTTCTACGGGAATGCTTATCATGAAGTAGCACAGGGGAAGTGATGTCAAGACTAATTGAGGGTCAAAGACAAATCTGGAGTGATTAAGAGTTTCAGAAAATACTTCTAATGCAGGAATCATGACCACTTTCACATAAAGACACTTGCAACACCAGAGAGGCAAAACCAAGAGCACAACAGCAAAACCCATTTTTAATGTAAACAGTTAAAGAGTCTGGAAGATTTTCTAAAAAACTGCAAAGAGCTACTGATTCCATCAGTGGGCTTCCATTTTCACATCTGCATCCAAATCAATCACATAGTCCACCTTCTTGTAGGCAGTACCAGATGGGACAAAGGAAGGAGGAGAAAATGTTCCACGCATTTACAAACTGCCGGAGCATATCATCTGTCCCCTAAATAAAGGTTTATAGTAGGCATCCAGATGATTTTGCCTTGTTCTCTACAAGATGCAAAAATTGAAAGGAAAATAAATTTCTAGCTAGGCTTTAAATGAAATCATAAAATCAAACATGTTTAATCAAGATGCCTGTGACAGCTCATTGCTCATCATTACGATACATTTACGGAGCTGTGATTTCTCTCTCACCCATTGTGGTGTTTGTTTCTTCACATTTCCTCAGGCTGCCCCTGCCTTTGAAGTCAGCAGGTCATTTCTCCTTACTTCATGCTCTAATAGATTTCACTCTCGACATCTCACACACCACCAGCTCTGGACCACTGTGCTTAGGGTTAGTCAAGCAAAGGGAAATGCTTACAGAGAACAATTTCTTTTTCATCTAAAGAAAAATGAGAGTTTTAAGATGCTTATCACACATACTTTTTAAAAAATATATGAAATACCAAATCTTCTTTGTAGAACAAATTTTTGGCCTCAGACTATTTTTAATGTTTCAGTTCTCTTTATCGTGATCCAGTTTATAGGAATGAGGATATTCTTCAAATCGTTGAAGATGATGGAAGGTTAGGGCCCATATCTATACTTGTGTACTATAGATGAAGCTCCTTGGCTGGGTCACCTTGGCATATGATGGCATTTGATTGTATGAAATGGACTCCTTATTTTTAGTTAAATGCTGAAAAGCATCTTCCTGGTTGTGGTATTGGTATGATGAAGAACTGTGTGGAAAGGTTTTCAGCATCTGTCATGAACCTATTCATATAAGCTATCATCTTAGAGCTATAGAAACGTACTCTCAAGTTACTTGTAAAGTGAACTTGAGTGCTTTGGCTTTTATGTTTTTGGCTTAATATGGGCCTCTGCTTTCAAGTGTGTGGAAGAGAACTGCTCTTCCTTGGGTCATTCTTGGATTCATAACACCACTTTTCTCTAGTCCTTTACCCCTTTCTTTTTGACCCTTGATGATTTTAGAAGTCTTCTCCATTCCTGGAGTCTAGTGTTCACAGAAATACAGAGAGGAAGCCCCTCACAGTCCAAACCAAGACCAAACCTGTTAAATGGCTGTAAATCTTAAAGATTGGCAAATTTTTAACTATATTTGGCAGGTCAAAAAGTAACCTAGAAGCTCATGTTCAGAAATCATTAATTTAAACTGGATGTAGGAGGCCTCACAGGGGTTGGGTCCTGATGAGCAAGAATGTCTTTAGTCAAGTTGTTGGCTTTCTAGCCACAACCCTGCTGTGCCATCAATCCACGCAAGAAGCATCTAATGAAGAACCCAAAAGTAGGCTGCACACTTAGTGTGTAGTTTGTTTTTTGAAAACCTTGGCATTTTTTTCTCTCATATTCTTCACTCTACTAAAGTCACTTTATTTTCCTGAGAAGCTGAGAACTCATAATTTTTTAACCAAAATATCACTCATTTAATTGCACACATAGTTAGGAATGCCTGCTAGGTACAAGTCTCTGCTAGATGCTGGAGAGTCTGGCTTTCTGCTGAACTCAGCTGGCCCAGCAGTATATCCATGTCCCAGGTCAGGTTACCCCAGAAGCTGGTTCTGAGATGGATATTACATTGTAGGAAGTCTACTGGGGACTCCTAGAAGGGACAGAAACAGGACTAGGAAAAAGAAGAATCTGGGCTTTGATCCATCTTAGTGGAGGCCTCAGCCAACCCTACGTTGAATGCTGAAACTGGGATGACTTTTCAGAGTCTTCAAGAGTTGGGGCAATGGGACCAGGCCTTGGCAATGGACAGCTCCCCTTATTGGTCAGCCACTGGATGCAGTTGTTAGAAGAGGGCATGCCCTAGGGTAAGGCAGCTCCCTCTAGCAGAGGCAGCACTGACAGCAACTGGGAGATTAAGTCCTCCAGTACTGAGAGGAAATCCAGATGGCACACGTAGTGTCCACTGGGTATCCTAGAATGCTTTCCGCTACTCCAAAGAAAATCTCAACTCAACTAGCTTGTCCCAGAGTAAGGCATCATGGATAAACAAATCTAGGGTTGGTTAATTCAACATCTCAACAGCATAATCAAGGATCTTTCCATCTTTCTGCTCTGTTGGCCTCAGGGATTGGCTTTGTTTCTCAGCCTTCTTCTTGTCACAATTACAAGATGACTGTAGCAGGGTGCTCTTCTGTTGTTGAGAAAAATATTATCTCATCTCTCTTTCTCTTTTTTTTATTAAGATAGAATATATACAACATAATATTTATCATTTTGCCATCCATAAGCATAGAATTCTGTAGCATTAAGTACCTCCACAGTGTTGTATAGCCATCACCACTATCTATACACAAAGCTTTTTCATCATTCCCAACAAAAACCTCTGTATCCATTAAACAATAACTTTCTTTTCTCTTTCTCCTTCCTTCTAGCTCCTAGCAACCTCTATTCTATTCTGTCTCTATGCATTTGCCTATTGTAAGTACTGCATATAAGTGGAATCATAAAAATATTTGTCTTTCTGTGTCTGGTTTATTTCACTAAGCACATTTCCAAGGTTCATCCATATTGTAGCATGTATAAAAATTTTATCCCTTTGTATGGCTGAATGCTGTTCCATTGTATGTATATACAACACTTTTTTTATCTATTCATCTACTGATGGACACTTGGATTGCTTCTACCTTTTTCTTTATTTATCATTTTTTTTTTTTTTTGGAATACATACCTAAGAGTGGAATTGCTGGGTCATATGATAATTTGATGTTTAACCTTTTGAAAAGCTGCCAAACTGTTTTCTGCAGCAGCTGCACCATTTTACATTCCCATCAGCAATGCTCTATACCTTCACCAACATTTATTTTCCTTTTTAAAAATTATAGCCATTCTTTCCCTCATATCTATTGGCCACTATTAGCCAAATCATACATTAATTATTGGCAAAGTGAATGAGAGTACCGTGATTGCCTCAAACCAATCAGGACGCCATGTCCTGGGTAGGGTGCATTTCCCTGAAGAACATGGATGCAAGGAGGACAGATAGACATCTGAACAAAGTCAGGGCACTCAAGCAAGCAAGAAAGGATGGGGTGGGTTTAGGGGAGGCTACCACCAATGTTTGCAGTGGAGAAGCTTTAAAACTGTCAGTGCCCAGACCAGAAATTCTCATTCTATTAGATTCAATTAGTCTACAGTGGGTTCCTAACATCAGCCATTTTTAAATGTTTGCCCAGTTGATTCTAATGAGCAGTCAGGGTTGAGACCATTGATCTAGCAGATACAGCTACTGAGAGTGGAGAAGTACAACATGCTACAGGACCACTGTGCTGGGGCACCTTGCCTGGTCCAAGAGGACAAAGGAAATCCTCCCAGAAATGATGTTGAAAAGTCAGGTCAGCCAGGCTGGGGAAGACTGTTACAGACACAAGAGACTCTTGCTTCAGGGTCTTTGTGCCTGTGGTTTCCTTTGGCTGTAATCCTCTGCCCCATTTAGCCTTATGACTAACTTCTCACTTCCTTCAAGTCTTTACTCAAAAGCTATTGTGTCATTAAGGCCTTCTCTGGATACCTTACCTTACTTCATATTCTCATTCTCTGCTTTTTTTTCTTAGTATTTACCACTAACATGCTCCATATGTTGCTCACAACTCCTATGAGAATACCCCTCCACCCCAAGAACAGGGATTTTTGTCTGTTTTGTTCATTTTATATCTCCAGTGCTAGGATAGTACCTGGCACATAGTCGACATTCAATAAATTCATTAGTACTATAGTTTAAAGAAGAGAAACCTGAGGCACAGTGCAATTACATAACTCACGCAACATCACACAGCTAGGAAGAATTGGCAGTTGGGTAATTAAATATTCTATGATGCTTTACAACATAAAAAATCTATTTAGCAAAGAGACAATATCAAAAAGTGCAATATCAGTGGCTCCTCTCCAGCCTTCCTCTCTACCACCAGGTGAAGAAAAGAAATCTTTTAAATGAGTAGGAATTAGGTGCTGGAGGCTTTTTGGCATTGCTCTGTGGACCCTTGACTAGGGTATTCAGATTTTAGTGTTTCTAAGCATGGAAGATGGGAAGCCATCTCAGCACTTGTTTTGAGGCAAGAAGTCCAGTGACTGTAATTATATGCAGACCAGCTGTTCAAGGTCAGCAGTGGGCAGGAGGAAGGAAGGGGTACTCAGCTACACAGGAGGATATGCTGAGTCTGTTTGAAATGGTTGGGGAAAATTTTTACAGTTAGCAGCATCAAGACCTGTTTCTCTAGCAATCCCATCCAGACTCACCATGCCTCCTAAAAATTCCTCTTTCATCCATTGCACTGAACACACAAAGAGGAATCCTAGCAAAATACAGGAAGAGCAATCAGATAACAACCCTATAATTAGATCTGCTAATGCTTTGTTAGTATGAGGGCAGTGGTTTTTAGAGAGTGCCTTTTTTTGACGACAGTGGTGTGCCAGAAGGTGAAGCCCAGGCTTTTTTTCCTTCCCACTTGGGAAGCCACATTGTTGGTGCCGTCCCTCCACAGGAACCCAGCCTCCTGCGGGAGTGGAGTTTCTGGAACCAGAGCCCAAGCAGGCAGGTGGCTTTCCTAAACGGTTCAGAGGGAGGAGGCAGTGGCAGGGTGTGAGTGGACGCTGAGTCCTGTGGGCTGGTCAAACTGAGAAGGCAGATTCCATAGGGCCAGGCGGAGCAAGGGGTCGTCATTGGCGGAATGTATTCAACTGGAGCCCGCTGTGAGGAGAAGTGAGAGAAGGCCCCTGACATGCCTTGCCTGGTGCCCAGCACAGAGCAAGTCCTCAATACGTGTTTTCTTTCTTTTTTTTTTTTTTTTTTAGGAGCAAAATGAGGGCCTGGTTCCTCCCTAGAAAGTAGAGAAAGGGACTTAAGTTGTAAAATGCTGCTTAAGTTGTAAAATGCCTTCTGCTGTCAATGCTCAGCCGCTTACTGTCCCCCTCAGAGGTGCAAACTGGAAGCAGCGGCAGTAGCAGTCTTGGGCTCCAGGCATGTTTTCCCTTTAGAGCATCCTGCCTCTTGATGTGCTCACCAGCGGTCCCAGAGCCCTCAGTGAGGGCCTGCGTGCTTCATCCAGATCCCCTCTTCAGCTGCTGCTTCTACCCTCCAGCTCCTGTCCTTACTGGGAACTGCCCATGCCCACACAGAACTGCTCTGCCCGAGGGTTTACACTTCCCAAGGGGCACTCTGAGGACAGTGGCTGCATGATGCTAGATACCTTTCTGTTTGAGACAATGGTACAGCGTCATCCAGCCTCAGAGCTCCTGACTGGATCTGCTGACACTCATTGTGGGTGAGCTTCTCCCTTGGCCCAATCCTGCCTCCTCCCTTTCCCAAAGGTATCTCTCAAGAGCATCCCCAGAGCCTTCTGCTTGTGACTCTGGGGAGCCCACTCTAAGACCATCAGTTGTCTGTTGTCTTTGCCTCTCCGACCACAGCCACTCATCTGATCTCTCAGGAACTCTCTTTCCACTAAAATACAGCCATCTGGTTGCCCAATGACTGGGAAACAAGTGCTGATGGGTTAATATGCTGTCTAATAAAAATAGTTATTATAGGAACTTATACTTATGTGCCCCTAGCAGTCTATAAAGCACACTTGCATAACTGATTTCATTTGCGAAGCCGAATAGCACAACGTTCTCTGAAGTGATTCTGCCTGGATTTGAATCTTGGTCCTACTACTTATTAGTCTTATGACCTTGGGCCAGCTATATAACCTCTCTGTTGCTCAACTTCTCCATTTGTAAAATGGGGCTAGTAATGTTCTTTTCAGCCTAGAGTTTGTGTTAGAATGAAATGAATCAGTATAATAAAGATCTCAGAATAGTCATGGCACATAGTAAATATGTAGTATATGTTTTTAGTATTTGATCTTCACAAGAACCCGTGAGGTTTGATTATTGCTTGAGTTGGATACCTCTCATGTCCCGCCTCATACTCTCGGCCTACTTTTTCATTTTAGCTGTTGCTACAGCCGCCTGCTGGCATGAGTGTAACCCAATAGCACCTTCCTCAGCCGTACTGCTTATTTCTTACTTCCTGCCCTGGCTTCTTTGCCACTTGTGCCGAAGATGCCTATAGCATGCACTCAACCTTTCAGACCCAAGCAAACGTGGAGGTGTGAGGGAGGTAATATCTATGTGGCATCCCTAGAGTCCCTTCTTTTATCTCTTGAGGGAATAATTCTGAAGTAGAACCTGCCCCCTCAAGGCCCAACTTCAGTTGCCTACAGCAGCAGGCACCCTGGCTTGGCTTTCCCTCCTTCCCTGTTTCATTATTCTCAGTCACCCGCTCTTGTAGTATGAGCTCATTCCCCAAATATAATACCTATACACAAGCTTTTGCCTCATGCTCTGCTTTTTGGGGAATGATCTAACTGTGCACATGAGGAGTGTGAAAGAATTTTTAAAGCCCTGTCCAACATCCAGAATCAGATCAGGACTCAAATCAAAACCTTCCACCTGGATCTCATAGCTTCACATTGTGCCACTTCCCAGTTGATACGTGTGCACTTTAACAGAGGCCTGGAAGCTTGATAGTCAATGGGAAGTTGGGGACAAAATTGCTATGAACAGGTGGCTTTGGACACTTTCATGTCACAGCTCCTCTCCTGTCTCCACATAAAGCTAATCCTACACAGCAGAGGATGGTGAACAATGGTTCCTTACTGAAGCCAGGGGGAGGGAGTGGGTCAAATTTGTCTTAGTGTCACCAGCACTAGGTGCTGTGTAAATGTTTGCTGGGTACACAGGTCCAGAAATCAAACAATAATGGTTTCTTTTTAATGATTACTTTTTATGTGGTCATGCTTGATCCTGTACTTAGTGTTTATTTTTTAGGCTGGTTTAGAATGTAACCTTTAATGGACAAAGAACATTTTTGGAAGTGGATCGTTTTCTTTTTTGCTAAGCTAAGTAAGCACAGAATTGTGTACCTGAAAATTATTCCAGAAATACCGAATATTTCTGTCAATTATTCAAGAAAACCTGATTAGCAGGTTGCTTGACTGATGAAAGAAAGCTAGGACCTGTCAAACTGGTGGCTTGTAGGACAAATGTAGCTCTAAGACACATGAGTTTTACCAGCACACTATTAATCATTTTATATTAAAATTCCTCTGAAATATACTGTAGGCCCTACTACTTTCTATAACATTCTATCTGTCCTAATTCTCAAATTTGTGTTACCTGCCTAGCCCTTGTGGGTATATGCATTTGTGACCCCTGCAGAGAGTGACAAGCAACAGGCTTTTCCTTATATAGAAAAAGTTGCCAACCAGGACAATTCCTGACTTTTCCTATAGCTTGCTCAGCCTATCCCCATGGCCATCACAAGTGCCCAGTGATAGCACATTATCCTTCCTTCCAGGTACTACAAGATCACCGTGGTGCTCATGTGCTTCGTGGTCCCCACGCTGGTGCCCTGGTGCCTCTGGGGAGAGAGTCTGTGGAATTCCTACTTCTTGGCCTCCATCCTCCGCTATACCATCTCTCTCAATGTCACCTGGCTGGTCAACAGTGCCGCCCACATGTATGGAAGCCGACCCTATGACAAGCACATCAGCCCTCGGCAGAACCCCCTGGTCACTCTGGGTGCCATTGGTGAGTAGGGGTATGAGAGCCAGTGGAGAGAATGGCAGCTCGATTTTCTTGGCTTCTTGTAGTTTTGTGGAATCTATAAAAAGAGGCAGTGGAGTGGAGCAGGGTAAACTTGGCCTTTGGTATTAGAATCTCGGTTCTCGGGCAAGTCACTTAATTTCTTATTTACAGTCTTCTTATCTGTGAAATGGGAATGGCAATGTTTCATGGGGATGTTGTGAGGATTAAGTAAAATACTAGTATATGTGGATCACTTGGTATAGTACCTACTACATAGTAGGTGATAAATAATTAGTAGCTATTTATTTTTGCCATGGAAATTGTCCTAAAGGAGAGTAGCAGTTGGCTTGTCTCTCCAACTGTCCTGACCACTCTAGCCTCAGCTGTCCAGTCATTTGGCTGACTGTAGGAAAACAGGCCCTCAAACAAAGAGATGAGAAGAAACGAGATTGTGGCATCTCATGGTACCACAAAGTGGCTAAGAGCGAAGCCTCTGGAGTCCGACAAGTTTGGTAGAGCCCTGGTACCTTTAATTACTCTCTGGGCAAGTTATCTGGCTCCTCCATACCTCATGCCCTCATCTGTAAGATGGAGATAATAGCAACATTTACCTCATCCTGGTGTTGGAGGGGTAGATGAGTTAATATGTAGTGTCTGCAGTAGTAATTAGCACAAAATAAGCCTTCAGTGATGTTGTTTTTATTATTAGCCATATGGTCTTAGGCAAGTTACTTGTCCCTTCTGTGAATTTACATTCTCATTTTTAAATGGGGATAATCATAGCTCAGAGGTGTGAGGATTATAGGAGTTCATACTCATTAAAGCACTTAGCACTGTGGCTGGCACATAGTAAGAGATTAATAAATAGTAACTATAGCTTTATAAAAGCAATTCAGGCTTCTTGGCAAGCTGAGCCTTGAGCACAGAGATCAAACCCAGGAAGAGAAGTTTCTACTTTAAGTAGAAATGGTCTCTGTGTCACTCAACAATGAGTTTCTGCCACCACTTCATTACGGTTTCCCATTTATTGAGACCCCAATAAATTGGGGTCTTTTGTTGATGAGAACAGTATAAGGTGGAATGAACACTAAGTTTAGTTATGGGATAATGAGATAAGCAGAAAGAAAGGTGCCTTGGAAAACTGAGGAAAGAGCTTCCTGACCCACCGATTGCTTTCTCTTCCTCTCACCCTTCTTCTTCTAGAAGGACTCTGGTGGGGGGAACTACATTTAGTGTTGACTCTGAGAGCAGACTGGGGTGGGGAGAGGATGGACTGTTACCATCTTACATAGAGATGAAGATCCATGAAACCCACAGAGTGTGACCATGCGCAGGCCCTGACGAGCAGGGTGTTGGTTTTAAGTCTGTTGAGGTCAGCGCTGGACTCCCAGTCAGTCCTCTTCATGGGCTGTTTCAACCAACTGTGCAGTAAGTAGGTGGTGGATACAGACAGAGTTCTTAGAACATCCTCGTTTCTGAAAATAGGGGAGAAACTTCTCTATACTGTACCTTAGTTTAAGAAAAAAACACTAAAAATGATGAGGGTGGAGGGGCAGAGTAGAGAAGACTTAAATTAAGAAAATTGCAGACCACAGAACAATCCATCTGATGTACTCATTGTAGAGCAGAAGCCTTCAAACGTGGTCAATAAAAGAACTATATCATGACCTGTTGCCACTTAAGAAATAAAGGAAGAATCTGGCAGTTAGTTCTTCAAATGGTTAAAAATAGTTACGATATGATCCTACTCCTAGGTTTTTACCCAAGAGAAATTAAAATGTATGTCCACACAAAAAAACTTGTGTATGAATGCTCAAAGCAACCTTTTTCATAATAGCTAACAAATGGAAATAAACCAAACATGCATCAACTGATGGATGGATAAACACAGTTGTAAAAATACAATGGCATGGTAAGTGGTGGTATATCTATATAATAGAATACCATTCAGCAATAAAAAGAAATGAAAGACTGATGCCTGTTACACCTTGAAAACATTATGCTAAGTGAAAGAAACCAGTTTCATAAGATTACGTATTATATGATTTCATTTACATGAAATGTTCAGAATAGGCAAATAGAGATAATACTAGGGTTCTCCAGAGAAACAGAAACTGTGTGTGTGTCTCAGTATGTACACTGTTACATATGTTACATATATTCCTCATAATAAATTTCCATATATAGAGAAATAGTAGGATATCTATACAAACATAGATATATTCTATTGTTTCTGTAGATAAATAGATTGGCTGATTTATTGTGCGGAATTGGCTCACACCGTTAGGGAGGAGTCCCATGATCTGCTGACTGTGAGCCGGAGACCTGGGCAAGTCAGTGGTGTGATTAAGTCCAAAGGCCGGAGGACCAGAGGAGCTGGTGGTGTAAGTCCTGGTTCGAGGGCAGGAGACAAGAGTTGTCCTAGTGCAATCAGTGAGTCAGGAAAAAAGTGTCTCCTTCTTCCACCATCTGTTCTATGCAGGCTCTTAATAGACTGGATGAAACCTACCCACTTTGGGGAAGGCAATCGACTTTACCGAGACAGCTGATTTAAATGCCACTCTCATCTAGCAAGACCCTCACAGACACACCCAGAATAATATTTAATGGGCACCCCTCAACCAGTCAGGTTGACATGGATTAATCAACACAGAGATAGCAAGTAGTGCTGGTAGAGATAGGGAATAGGGTGGGGGTGTGAATTCTAAGTGGTGTGAGGTTTCCTTTCAGATAATGAAAATATTATAATTCATTGTGGTGATGGATGCACAATTCTGAATATTCTAAAAGACATTACATTGTACACTTTAAATGGGTAAATTGTATGGTGGGTTAAAGCTGTTTTTAAAAATCAAATGAAAGAAGTCTTGAGATACCACCCGCTCCTTCCTGAAAACACCTTTTAAAAAAAAAGGGAAGGTGGAAAAGCTGTTCACTGGAAGGGACAGAGTAATATTAGGCAGACTTTGGATATTTCACTATCTAACTCCTTAATTTACTTACCTATCTGAATAATTCTCATTTCTTTCAAGCTCTCCCAGGAAGTCTTGCTCTAATCATTCCAGTCCGCACAGACTATTTTCCTTTTGTGAACATACAAAATGACGATCTGTTACCAGCCATTCAGCATTTAGCTCAGGAAGTACAGTGCTGAAGTTATGGTACCATGTCTCCAACTCATACAGGAAAATTATCTTGTGACTTTCTGCTGATAACCTTTTTGTTATTTTCTGTTCACATGTAGTTTTACTAGCCAACGGAGAAAACACTTCCTTAAGGCAAGAAACAAGTCTTTTGCTCTCCAAAGAGCCTGACACAGTGTTTTGCACATGGTAGACCTTCAATAAAAGAGTGATTAAAAAATCTATGCAGAGAGGTGGTGTGTGATATATTTCAATGTTCATTTTGTATTCCAGGTGAAGGCTTCCACAATTACCATCACACCTTTCCCTATGACTATTCTGCGAGTGAATTTGGCTTAAATTTCAACCCAACCACATGGTTCATTGACATCATGTGCTGGCTGGGGTTGGCAACTGACCGCAAACGGGCAACCAAGCCAATGATCGAGGCCCGGAAAGCCAGGACTGGAGATGGCAGTGCTTGAACCTGGAACCGCCATCCAACGTATCTGCCCTTGACACCTTGGTTCATGCCTTCTGTTATTACAGTTCTTTTGTCCATTGGATGATGGGAAGGGGTAGAAGGTAGAAGGGAATAGAATCTGCGGGTTAGGGATTTTTTGTTTCTCTCAAAGCCAAGAAACAACTATCAATGAAAAAAATTTTTTAAGTCAATGTAACTATAGTTTAACATTAGAATGTGGACATGTGATTTAATAGCCGTAGCTACAATATGTCAAACATACATCCTCATATGCTTGTACATAATGTTAACCCTGACAGGATGAAGGAATTTAATATTTTTTCAGTGTGATTCAGGAGAGCATTTCTTTTTTTTTCTACCAACTAACCCAACATTGTTTTTAAACACACTATCTGAAGGAGCAGAGAATCAGGTAGAAGACAGAAGTGGTGGTCTAAGTAGTAACTAAACAATGTTTCTTTTTCGTATTGTGTGTGTTTTTGTTGTTTTTCAGTTAGAAAATTGAACATTTTTTAGAATGAGAATATAGAAAATGGGTCTGTGTGTGTGTGTGTGTGTGTGTGTGTGTGTGTGTGTGTGTGTTTTGCCCTGTTTGCAGCTTGTTAATGCTCCATGGTGTTTGCTTCAAAAGAGATCTGTTCACTGCCCAGCTGCTTGTGTGTCCTGACCTATACTCCCAGTCAGCCCTATAAATCAGTGCCTGCTTAGGTGTTTGATTTTGTTCTCTTTGCTATTGTCATTTTAAAGGTGTATTAACTCAGACATACCAGACATCAAATTAAGCTCAAATTAAGCTCTCATTTCAATGTTTATATACTAATTTATATTCTAATTGACCCCAGCCAATGATGCATGTACTTTAGCTGCTTTTGCTAAATAAGCATATTAATTTTCCACACCAGTCCATCTAATCTTAATAACCAACAGTTATCTAGAACTCAGTTTCTACTAATGTTTCACCTGCATGAGGCCTTCATTGATTTTGCAGCAAAATATAAAGTGATCATTATGTAGCTTCCAGATTAAAAAAAATTGTGTATTAAGTTGCTTTGTAAAGAGCATGTTGAATTAATGGGACAGTGTACCCTTAGTGTTAGAAAGGCTTATAGTGTTGGCATTGGAGCCCTTCGAAGATAGATCTTTTTAGAAAAGGTGTAAGATTTAAAAATTAAATTTTTAATTTTTGAAAAAGAAGCGAGGACAATAGGAAATTGTCATAATGAAGTTCTTCATCCAGCAGGTGTTTAACAGTGTTATTTTGCCCTTAATAATGTGTAAACTATGAGTGATTTACAATAAACGATTATGAAATCGTTGGTGTTCTTGACCAAATACTTAAGTGTTGTTTAGAGAATGTCCTCTCCAAGGTTCCTGATGCTTCGTGATGACCATATGTTTTACATTTGATGTGGGCTCTGAGTTAACAGCAGCCCCTAATACCAGGCCTCTCAGATCTCATCTACCATGGGCATAACCAGAGGGAAGGTCAGCAAATTTCATTTGAATGCAGACCTGACACTGGTGCCATTCCCCATTTCTCACATACTAGCACTTTCACTTTGTACTACTTCCAGCTGATAAATAGGAACTCTACTCATACATGTCACTCAAAAGAGCGTGAAGGACATTTTCTTCCCTGAGCCCCGCCAGCCCCACCGGTGGTGACCAGAGCTGGGGGAGGTGAACTCAGTGAATCCAGTCTCTCAGCTTTGACCTTGTGCTACCCCGCAGCGTCTGCCCATCTTTTGCCCAGAAGCATCTGTGACCTTGTCATTAGATAGAGACTTCTGAACCTGCCTGCAGCTGAGTGGAATTCCACTATGGGTGCCTGACCAGATCTAATCTAGCAAAGACCCTCTGGATATGGCCGTAGTGGCTTCATATCCCAGTCACATATTGCTAAGACCTTGTATGGGGTGTTGATAGAGTGTAGTTATATATTCAGACATGAGTTTGTGTCAGCATGACCTAAAGTGGCCCTGATTGAGAATGTTTGACTTCTAAAAGTACTTAACTTATTTGCTTGTCCAATAATAGAAAAATTACATTTGGAACAGCTATTTATAATCTTCTCATGAAAGGAGGGTATTTCCCAGCTAGTCCAAAAAAATTTAAAACCTCACTCCTCTGAACCCGGTACCACGTCTTTACCTGCAGCAGCACCATGCATGACATAAGGATTGAGATGATTTTGATGAGACAGTGGGTGAAGGCTAGATTGCTCTAGAGTTTTCCATATTAATGTTCCCTGCAGATCTCAGCAGCACCTCAGGGAAGAAGCAGCCCTGGGAGGCATCTCCCAAGGTAGCCCCGGAAAGGTTGGTACATTTTTTGAAAGGTTTAGTTTAAATAAGGAACGTCCTGTCTTGAGTCTCCTGTGTCCTACAAGGCTTATTTCAGGAGCACCAACCCCTGCTTCTAGGCGAGCAGAACCAAGGGGAAGCTGTTCCCATAGTGCTTCTCTCATGTGTGTCATGGCAGCTACGCGGAGCAAGCCTGGGCTGGCGGTGCCAACGCAAGGGTACTTCCAGTCCCCAGCTGTGCCCCCATCCAGCTGTGCAGCCCTGAGGAAACCTGTCTTTCTGGATCCAGTTTTTTCATCTGCAAAGGATGAATGAAACCAGACTCTTGATCTAAATTGCTGTGTTACCTAGGACATGTGTTTAGGCTACCTCACATGAAAGGGCCATTTACTAACCTGCTGAGCCTCTCTGAACCTCAGTGTCCTCACACACAAAATAGGAACAGTAATGCCTGTGTGATGCACGTGAATCTGGAGACCTTGAACACAGGGCCTGGTGCACAGATCCACAGGAGACATCAGCATGCCCCAGACACAAGACAGAAAATGGTAGTTAAATAACCCACAGGCAGGAGTGAGAAGGACCAGTTTCTCGTTCTCATTTGCTATTAGCTGGACGGTGAAGGGTGCAGAATATGCCCCAAATACGCCACTCTGACATAAGGATTATTTTGTTAAAGGCATTCGAAAAACACTCCCATAAGAAGAAACTCTGACTTCCCTTTTCCTCCTAAAGGCAGATGAAACTCCCAAATGAAGAGGAGGGAAAAAAACATTCTTATCACTGGAGACGGGCAGGAGGGGTGGAGAGAAATCAGTACAAATAAACCTCATTAAAGAACCTTATCTTCCTTTAGACCTTCCCATATATTTTTGTTACTTTTTCACAATTATTACTTTTTGTTCATTCTAGTATATAAGTATTTAGGCCCAGATGCTTTTTAGGGTCTTCATTTTTCTGTGATACATGTAATAATAAGATTTGTATGCATTTCTGTTAATCTGTCTTAGGTCAACTTAATTTTCAGGCCCAGCCAGAGACCGTAAAATGGTATAGGGAAAGTCTCGCCTTCCCTGCGATGGCCCTAGCCTCTCAGAGCTTCGGTATCCCCTTCCGTACAACCTGATGGATTGGGTTATCCTGTCCAGCTCTGTCAGTTTGGAAGTCTCCGCTGTGAGAAGCCCCGCATGGTCGCAGAGCGTTTGCAGCCGTGCAGCTCCATCCAGTGCTCTGAACCCCTGGCTCCTTCCTGTGCCTTCGCGCCTCCATCAGAGGACGAGTCTGGCCCGCAAGGTCGTTCATGCTTCACTCATCTCGCTTTTTTCCTCATCAGGATCTGAGATAGATTCGTGGAGGAAAGAGGTTGAAGCTGATGGGTAAGAATAAGCTGAGGGATTATCTGTGAGGTTCATTTATCCATTTCAATCCTGTCCACAATTACAGAGGATGTTGAAAGCCAGTTGCATTCTCAGCGGCTGCTCATGTGAAAAGGAAGGAAAGAAATGCCCTACCTTAACCTTTTTATCATTTTTAAATTTCCCCATTTTTAGTTCAGGGTATTAGTCTAAATACCCTCCTTCCCTTTCCTCCACGTCAAGGAAGTGCTATAAATGACCTGGAAATGCCTCTCCTTGTTTTCCCTGTGGACTGTAAGGTTCATAACCACCCGCCCCACCCGAGGAATGTTCCTGAATTCTAAATTTGCACCATCAGAAGCAAGAGGAAGGGAAGTACTGGCTGCAACGCACCTGTAATACAACAAGCCTGCGTCTGAGCAGCTGCTGTGGGCTCCATGGCAGCCCTTCACCCTTCCTCTGCCTTTCACCTGCCTGCGGCACCTCTGCCTCCACACCTGGAAGTCCAGTCAGCTGCATCCTGCTGCAACATTCCACTAGAGCCAAAAAAAAAAGACCCGCTGACAGCATTGAGCTGGCTAGGGCTGTAAGGGCTTTGCCCTGAGGAGGTACCCTTCCCTGCAGTACTTACTGAAAAAGTATCCTTCTTGACCTATGGTTATTACGGGAAAGAAGGTGACTTTGCCTTCGACCACCTGTCCAAATCCTTACAACCGAGTATTTACTAAATCGATGTCCCAATCCTCTACAAGGCTACCTTTCATGTCATTGAGACATGAAATCTCCAAAGTTGCTTTTCTGAAAGATGCATGTACTGTGTGCAGAACCACTCTTCCCCATGTTTTTGGTGGACAAAGCAACTGGGACCCGCTGAGCGTAGTATGCTTGTATTTTAATAATCAGATTTCACATAAGCCTGAATTCACAGTGTATGGATTGCAAACACAGGATGACAACCCTGTGTGAGGGTCAGGGTGGGAGACTGGGGCCCCATACTGGGTACGTGTTGTGATCCCTGTGATCTTTGGTGGAAGGTGGATGAACTGTGCTGTCAACTGGGATATCCAATGTCTCAAAGCCAGAGCAAGTGATCGGTGTAGGTGATGACAGCAAAGAGGCTTCTCACACCTGTGGTAGATGGATAGGAAAAACCCATTTCAGTTCCTTCCTGGCCCTGAAATTCCTGCCCATGGATATAAGAAAGGCTCTGTTAGAGCTAAGTGGGCTTCCTCCACACCCTTCTCTAAACGAAAGGCACTTAAGTGCATGGCATCATAAAGTGTTTGTTCCAGATGTGCCAGCCAATGAGCAGTGCTCTCTACAGCTCCTGCGGGACTGAACCATGGGTAACACACTAAACCTAAATGTTTAGAGTGAGCTTGTTAGAATATGTACACTGTTGCAATACAGGCAGCCAAGAAACAAAAACTGAAAAATGATCTCAAAGTGGATACTTTGGCCTAGATGGTTTCAAAACACTATTTTAAAAGTGAAGACCTTGATTTTGTCTCTATGTGGAAATTTTTAAGCAATGAGGTATTGGACCCTTGCATCCACCTTTTTAGTCAATTTAAAGCCAGGGCATAGATCAGTTTTAAGACACTAAAACAGATAAGCCATTTTGATGTGGTTTTATTGAAACATTCCTTGACTCCTTGGCCCACATCTACACAACCCAGGGATGGTTAGAGTGTTACTAAAGACAAACTGCTTAAGGAAAAATATGCAAAACCTCTTCTTCATCTATAATATGTAAGACTAGAACAAATAATTGCTTAGGTGCCCTCTTAGATCAAAAACTACAGGAATGAATAGCAAGCAAGCTTAGAAAATACTAGGTTCTGCTTTACCTAAGCACAAAATGTGGTTGTTAGCCGTTCTAGTCATGTATCCCTCTACAAGAAAAAAGGGAAGAGGCTCAAGGCCAGAAAACTGACCCTCTGTTGACATTCATATAAACAGCTGTCGGTGGAGAAAGAATCATGAGGCTGTTTGATATTCACAAACCATCATTTCAAAGGCTAGATATTTCTAAACAATCTCATTTTTTTTGTTTTTGTTTTGCTTTGTGTTGTTTGATTTTTTTTTTATGTTTGCAGCTAAGAGATGTCCTTAAAATGAGTATTGCAGTGTCCAGGAAATCACAGAATTATAATACTTGGCAACTCTAACATGTTTCAAAATAAAGTCACTAATCATCAAATGTTATATGATTTGGCTTCCAAAGTCCCACACACCACGTTAGAGCCAGGCGAGTGTACACTGAGCTCAGAGAGGTGACTTAAACCTCCCCAACACACTGTCTTGCTTAATCTAATTGATACAATGTCTTTTATGATAACATTCTGTTGTTCCCCCCTTTACTTTAAAGTCAGCACTGACACATGAGAAAGAGAAAATAGAAAAACTTGAAAAGGTGTAAAAATATAATTACTCTTTTCAAAGTATGCATATTTACCTTTTTGTGTTTTGCTACCCCCATTTCACTTTTGTTTCAAGCTCTAACTAGATGAATGCTCCTTGCTTGCGGATGTACAGCACTTATGGGTTACTCTAATTGAGAAAAACATCCTTTTTACAATTTCTAGGCCACTGATTGTAGTGCACTAAATGTTTTTTTCTTTTACATCAAAAGGGAAATCAAATGAAAACACATTAGGCTTAAAAGACCACTGGCAGCACCACAAAAACTTAGAAAACCAGTCTAAAAATGACCTCTCGGATCACTGAAATTTTGTTGAGCACACCACCTCTAGAAAAAATAATGACTCAAGAAAAGAAAAAGAGAGAAATCTTCACTAGAAAGTTATTTTTCCAAATTCTACATAGTTGACCACAGTTGGCTCGATTTTCTGAATCTGTTACAGTCACATCTGTAAAATGATAGGCAAATAATTCACTACTCCCAGTTGAGAGCCAAGCAGACCATGCTGGTCTCAGTCACCATTGTTTCCCAGCCCCACAGAACAGGGCCTCAGAGAGAGGAAGTGCTTGATAAATGTCACTGGACCAATTGGATAGATGGATGGATGGATGGATGGATGGATGGATGGATGGATGGATGGATGCATGCATGCATGCATGCAATGTACTACAATGCAGAAAGAAATTCTATCTAGCATTACAGTGTCTCATCTTTGTTACTTTTTTCTTTGCCCTGTTACATGTGAAACCCCAAACAGGCAGGCCCATGTCTGTCTTGTACAGTTGCCTCTTAAGCTCCCAGTGGTCAGCTGACCATGTATCAGGACCTTGAAAATTTTTGTTGAGCTGGCACCATTTATGAAAACAACTAAACCCTACTTTCAGGAACAGTTGACCTAGAAATTCAAACTTAACAAAAGTAAATAAATTAGAAAAAATTCTTAATTTGCAGGTTTGTTTTTATAAGCAGGCCTTGGAAACAAACCTCAACTTATAAAAGCCTTCACCACCTTTTAAGAAGCACTTGTGGTGGGGGATGCAAGACACACCTAAACTTATGAGGCCTGTCCAATCACAGAGTCACTTTGAGATGGCCTGTGACAGAAAGCTGCACTTCCCCTCTTTAAGGTCACCCACTAAGCCATAAGAATAAGATTGTGCTGGAAGGGGAACAGGCAAAGACTGTTTTACAGGCTGAACTTTGTCCCCGTAAATTCATGGAAGTCTCAACCCCCAGCACCTCAGAATGTGACTATATTTGGAGACTGAGTCTTTGAAGAGGTGATCAAAGGAAGCATCATTTCGGCTGAGTCTTTCTCTGAATTTCACACGGTCCTCCCTCTCCCCAGGTGTGAAGCAGTGATTGCACAGACAGGGCTGCCTTACAGAGCCAACATCACACCCACTTCCCAACAGAAAGGAGCACTAGAAAATGTTTCGCCTTTTTTTTTTTTAACAACCAACAGGAATTTACTTTGTTCCCATTGTGGGTAAGACACAGTACTGAGCTTAGTGGAGAGGAAGGTAGGCGTTCTTTCTGACTCTAGAAAAGGATGCCAATTCACCTGGAAAGGGAGGAATCAAACCTTCCCCATCTGCCATTCCATTGTCTAGGACATTTTAAGGGGCCCCGGGGTGGCGGGGGGAGGGAAGTGGTTAATGCTATAGACAAAAAAATTACATTCTTTCACTTAAAATAGGCTAAGCATCATCAAACAATTAAATACATTGGTTCCCTTTCGTAGAAGCTCAAATCAAATGTCTCACTCAATCAAACTAAGTTAGAGGAGAAATCATCTGTCACCTCCCAGTCCAGCTCCATCAGGCCTGTTTTGAACACCATTGGCTGAGGCCTGTTTGTATCATTAAAAAATTATTTTAACTGCTCACTGCCAAAAGTAATTTGCTTAGCATTGTCCGCTCCTCGGAAGCAGAACTAATATTTCCTGCAACTGTGAATGTCTGTGAAATAACATCACAAGATAAATGCTTACAGGCAGCTGGAGACAGTGAGCTGATAACAGAGAGGAGCCCTCTGTAGGAAGTGATAAAGACCTAAGTGGCCAAGGGTACAGATGGTCGGTCACAGGCCACTCTGCAAGACACCAAGACCTTCAAAGATGGTCAGATCTGGGGAATGTGGACTGCATAGACAGGTTTACGAGTAGTCTAGGGAGTGTCACTGACTTCAGATTCTGGTCTCCTCTCACACTCAGATGTAAGATCTAGGGAAGTAGAACAGGTTGTGTGTACATGTGTGGTGTGTGTGAGCGAATGAGTACTCTCAGTCTCTCCTTTCCCTTCCTCCGCCTTCAAGAAATAGCTCTGTCACTTCTTCCTAAGGCTCTTGTTTTGACAAGTGAGAGTTGCTGAGGCTTGAAGACCAGCTGTCTAGAGGCTGGGCAGTGACTCCGGGATGTGAGCAGCCTGGGAGAAGCACAGGAGGCCATGTTTTTCCCTGACTCATGCCTTCTCCGAGGCTGGATTGTCTCTCTCTTAGGGACTTTGTTTCTCCTCTGTGGCGGCCTTTGTATGGTCCATACATTTTTTTTTTTTTTTGCCCCTCCACATGGCTCTCTGCTCACCTCCCAGCCTCCTACCAGTGCTGCTTCATCATCCACATTCACGCTCCCATCCCGGCTCATCCAGGCCTGTGCGTGGGAACCTAAGATATAACAGGAAGGCTGGAGACAAGGGGAGGACCTGCTGGACTGTGAGAAATAAACAGCGATAGTACTAAGAAGTGTAGGTCTCTGGCTTTCCTCAACAGAACCTTAGAAAAGTGCATTTAATCCTAACCAATTGGCAGAAAACATCCAAAGTCATTGAAATGGTAAGGCAAAAATAGTATCAGCAAGGTCTACAGCCCATTCATTAGCCCTGGAACCCAAACTGGTTACTAATGGGGAGTGGGCTAGTTGGCCTTTCTGGGCCTGATCCGTGTTATAAAGAAGGGGTTCTTTATATATAGGGGTTCTCTGTGGGCAGGATAACTCTGAATGCTTATGTTAGCTTGTGAGATGCCAACACACTTTGTGGGAAATAACTAGGTTGGTAATTCCTAGTCCTATTTTTGCAACACTTTGCATATTTTTTAATTCTCTCGAGATGGGATGAGTACCACAAAATGAGCTTAGCTATAAACAGTGAATATGTCATAGAGAGTCTGAACATATAGCCTACATTTTCTGGGGCACTTCTAATTTTAAGGATTCTGGCCAGTTAACAAAAATACATTTATGATCAGACCATATATCTTCTCTGAGGTTTAGAAATCTTAGTCCTATTGCCCATGCAGCATTTTCAGGAGAAGAAAAGAGATGGAGAAAGGGGACGTAAGATTCATTCCTATCATATCATGTAAGGATTGGTTTTTTCATGTAATAAATGAAGCCTAATTGCTCTCCACTAGTGTCCCTTCCTCAAGATCCTTGGAGTTGTGATTATTTCCTTGGATTTGCGATTTTGGAGAGAATGGGGCCTAGGGAAATGCCAAGTAAGGAAGAAAAATTGCCAATCACTAAACAGCAGATTGGTAACCCTAATTACCAAGCATTTAAGCCTCAGGCAGCTTTCCGATTCTGAATCCCTTCACCTGGGAGCTTGCTTCCACCTTTGGACTGAGCTGTCCCATAAACTATATTTGAGTCAGGATCAAGATTTGTGATCAGGATTCATTCTTGCTGCCTTGCACAAATTTGCTGCCCTGAATAGCGGCAAAAATGTAAGATCTCTTCAGGCTCCAGGTCAAGCCTGAATGGCCCTGCTGCTCTGCCTCCCCATCCCCCTCCCATGAGACCTGGGTCTGACCTCACAGGAGACTCTCAGTGGTTGAAACACTGGTGCAAGTCATTCTCTCCATGCTTCTATTTCTGTAATCCTTAGACACCTCCTCAAAGGCAACCCTCTGCCCTTCCCCTCATCCTCTCCTCTCCCCTCAATATCCTTTTGTGATTTATTTCCTCTGACTTTCCCCTTCACTAGGTAGAGTTCCCCTATCTATTTCAATTATTTTCCAAAACTCTCATTGGAAACAGACTCTTCCATTTCGGCCTTCTAGTGTGGAAGCTGTTCTTCTCCATCACCCCACAATTACTGGGGCTTGGCAAAGAAGGTGGGTATTCTTCTATGACTACCTCCCACTGATATTTCCAATCCATTACTTCTCCAGTCTACTCTTTTGCTCCTCCTCCTGCAACATGCACACATTCACATAACCACCACCTCCCTCTTGTTCCTTCTTCCATAGCCTCCAAGTTTTCCCTCTTATACATGAAGTACTTTTCCATCTTGCTTATGTACTTTCTCTCTATAACAATTTCCAGGAGAAGTTATTGTTATGTCCATGTGAAAAACTCATGTGTATTAGGTAGACGTGGTTTGGCTGTACATAAAATACCTAGATAAGTGGTTTAAATAATACAGAGTTGTCTCACATAAAATAAGCCTAGAGACAAGGCAATTCAGGACAGGAATGGTGAGTCTGTGTTACTGGAGACATCTTCTGTTTCTTTGCTCCGCCATCCTGGCCTTGGTTTTCATCCTTAATACGGCCTCATGATCCAAACTGGCTGAAAGAGAAAGAGAGGAAAAGAAATGGCAAATAGGTGTATCCTCCAGGTGATTGCTTGCTTCAAAATTTTCCCTAGATCCTGCCCCCACTCAATGAAATCTACTAACATAATCTTGGCCACCAATTGTAAAGAAAGCTGAGAATTTTAGTCTTTTAACTGGTCTCATTGCTCTTCTGAGTAAAATCAAGGTAATATTAGTATTGTATGGCAGCTAACATTCTTGCCCTGTTATTCCTGTTCAATATCATTGACCTTCATTTCTACTCGACTTCAGCAACTTATTCCCTTGGCTATTGTGTGAACTTTGTTACCCTTAAACCCTTCATTTTCTGATCTATTAAGTTCTAACATCCTACTCTCTGACTTTCACCACCTACCTTGCAACATCTGTTGTTTTATCCCATGGAGACATCAAATCAAGTCCCTTGATCCTTCTATTTTCCTCTTTGCCACTGATAAAATGTTATATCAGTTTAGGTAGTCCAGGAGCCAGACACCAAGATGAAATTAGATGTACAGGAAGTTTACTGAGGGAAAGGTCTGTGGAGATAAAAGGAGGAGGGAGAAGGAATAAGCAGAGGGGGTCTTTGAACCATGAAACAGGTGTGACGCCTGTACAAGGAGAGAGGGCAGGGGCTTGAAAAGGCAGAGCCTCTGACTGCAGCACAGTTCTGAGAAAATCTCAGTCAGGTCATTGGGAAGTCCCTGAGCCAGCATTGCCCATGAGAGGAATCCTATGTTGGGAGAAACAGCCCAGATGCAGTGTTCCCTCTGGGCTCAACTTCCTCTCCTTTTCGACCACTCACATTTATCTTCATGCCCTACAATGCATATACCTCTCCTAAAATCCCTGCAGAAACTCTCACTGCCTTCCTTCCTGTACCCTTCATTATTTGCTTTCTATTTCCTCCAGGTCCTTGCCTCGTTATTTAGTTCATTTACTCCTGCTTCTTTACCCTTCCAGTAAGAAGTAACAGCAGGATTGTAAAACAACACAGTTAGGGCTGGAAACTGCAAGGAGTTTGTTAAGGCTGGAGCAAAATGTGTGAGGTAGGGAATGCTTCATGCTGTAGGCAAGAGGGCTTGTGGGTTATGCCAAATAGCTGGACTGTTATCACATGACAGGGAGGTGTGCACCACTGAAAGGAATTAATGAGGAAATGACAGATTAGCATTTCATTTGGATCACGCTGGCTGGGGGCAGCATGAAGAGAGAATTTCATAGAGCAGAAACTGGGCCAAGGCCTAGAGAAGACCCATTAACAGATCAGCACAGTGAGCCTGGGAAAGTGAGAATAAAGATTGTAAAGAAGAGGCCTGCAAACAAAAGTTAAAAGGTACTGGATGTGTTTTAGATGTCCTGAAATCCGGGCTTAGCTTTTGCAGAATTTTTCTTTGCTTCCCCTCAGGCAGCTCACATCCAGCACCTCCCAAATGGACGATTTTATCTCCTCCAATATTCTCTATTGCTTGAGTGTCAAAGTCAAGTAACTCCACCCCACCTTGTGCCTCTGGGGCAAACAATCAATTCTACCTGATAAACATCTCTAAAGCATATTCCTGTCCCCACTCTGATTGTCCTGTCCTTAGATCTGGCTTGGCGAGACCACTACGGTACCCAGCTGCGTGGTCTCTCAGCCTCTACTCTTCCACCTCCAGTACCTCCTCCACATTGCTGTGAATGACTTACAGGCATACCTGGAAGATACTGCGGTTTTGGTTCCAGACCACTGCAATAAAGCAAATACCACAGTAAAGTGAGCTGCACGAATTGTTTTGGTTCCCCAGTGCATATAAAGTTATGTTTACATTATACTATAGTCTATTGAGCATGCAATAGCATTATGTCAAAAAAAAATAAAAATAATGTATATAACTTAAGTAAAAAATACTTTATACTAAAAAATGATAACCATCATCTGAGCCTCCAGCAAATCATAATCCTTTTGCTGGTGGAGGGTCTTGCCTTGATGTTGATGAAAACACAACATCTGCAAAGCATAACTAAAATGAAGAGGTATGCCTGTATGCCATTCCTCTGATGACAATCTTTCAATGGCTTTCATTTGCTACAAGAAAAAAAAAACAAGCTCTGTTATTACATGTAAGACCTCCCACCACCTTGCTGCAGAACACCCCTGGAGATTCTAGCCCACTCCTCTTGCCTGCCATGCTGTGCTCTAGTGACAGAATACCTGTGTTGTTCCCCAGGCACACTATGCCATTTCACAGCTTCATTCTTTTCATTTGTTCAGCTCTCTAGCTATAGTGTCCCTATCTTCCTTACAATCCTAGCATACTCCCATTCTTTCTTAAAAACCTGCCATTTTCAGATTCTTTTTCTGAAGTCTTTTTTATACTTCTGCTCATTTTGCCTCGTATTATAATTACTCCTCCCAACCACAAAGGCAGGGGTCATGAATATTTTGTTTCTAATGATCTCCAGGACTTAGAATAATTTCCGGTACACATAATAAATGCTCAATAATTATTTATTGTGTAGATAAATATCTGTTCTGTCACATTTATCTCTGTGTTCTTCCTAATAACTTACAGGTAGTTTTTCAAAGTTAGCTAGGAAAGTTGATCTACTAACTTGTTACTGTATTGGAAACAAAATTAGTTTTCCAAGTTTCTCATTTCATTTAATGCCTAGTAAGGAACCTGTCACACAATAAGCGTTGGATAAATGTCCGTTTAATTAATTGGAAATGAACCTTTCAGCTCTCTGGGTATCACATGCATGTTAACAGCACTGGACAAAGGGAAATGCAAAGGGGAAAGTGATGATTTATCGACCTAAACTACTTCCTTACCTCTGACAGATCCAACAATGTTATCTATCCTATGAATACATTGTGCTGCTCTCAGAACTAATTATAGCCAACAGGATATTACAGAAGTGCATGCTATCAGATCATAGTGTCTCTCTCTTGCTTCAGTTGTTGATTTTCAGAGTCCAGGGCTCTGGGCACCTATGGAAAGAAGCTACAGGAACTGGTAGAGATCCAGACTATGGACAAAGACTTAGATCTTTGCTGCAGGCAAAAGCACAACGCATTTTCTAGAAAACAATCAAGACTCCAGGGGTGAGCAGTAAACAGGGGCCATAGTCAGGAGTCCTCCCCTGAACTTAGAAATAAGGAACACTTTTAAGAATAGAACTATAGAAATGCTTCTTGTAAGGGAGGAACTGAAAGTTTCTTTCTGTCAAAATGTCACAGTATCACCTTGGGTGAAATCAGGTTGTGTTTGTGTGTAAAGTTGATACAGACACTCTGCAAGGCATTTGTGTATCTAAAGAGAAAAAAAGGGAGGTGTTTATCAAAAGATGGTGGACAACATAAATCAGAAGGTCTGCCATGAGGATCCTGTATTGTCTGCACTGATTGTGGGTACCCTGGTCCATCGTTAACCCGTGCAGTCCCAGGGGCCAGTAGATCTCTGCAATAGACTAGAGTGACCAGACTGTCAGAGCTGATGCCATATGACTTCTAATTCCTTTGCTCTGATTCATGCTCAGCACACGCTCTTCTAATTATAGTTTGATTTCTCCTATAGGATGAAAACCCATTGAGTATTATAGTCCATCTGTCAATTGCCTTTCTCATTGTCGCTAATACCCCAGCCTTTTGATTTGCTCCTCAGTTTTTTGTGAATTAAGCTACAGTGAGTATTTCCTCAAGACTTACTACAGAGTCAGCTTTCTGAGCCTACAGTGTTAAGAGCAAGACCTGAGAATGGTGATGTAAAAAATGCCAACCACAGAGGCCTCTTGGTGGACAGGTACTCAGCCAGCCTTTCCTATGACATCCCGCTGTCTTGATAAAGGTCCTTTCAAGCTGTCACCACAAGGCCAGCTGTGTGGATAGCTGAATGAATATCCACTAACAAAGGTATGTGTGTATGTACACATGCACAGGTATCCAGAGAAATGTAACTTCTTCACAACACTGGTCATTAACCTGCTATACCACATAGTCTTTCATTAGTTACATTGTTACAAAGGCTTCCACAAAGTCAATGTTGAATGGATAGATGCATCAATGAATGAATGAGTGAGTAAATAAATATTAGCTATCTAATTCTGACTTTGAACTTAATAGCTCACAGGTATTAGTACAAATTTAAAAAGCTAGTGCTATGGTCTGAATTTTGTGTTCCCCCAAAATTTGTATTTAAAATCCTGACATTCCTCCCACCAAAGATGGTGGCATTAGGAGGTGGGGCCATTGGGATGTATTTAGTCATTAGGGTGGAGCCCTCAGGAATGGGATCCCTTCCACCTGGTTCGGGCTATGAACCAGGAAGAGGGCCCAGTACCCAACCATGCTGGTCCCTTGATCTTGGACTTTCAGCCTTCAGAACTGTGGGAAATAAATTTCTGTTGTTTATAAGCTACCCAGTCTGTGGTATTTTGTAATAGCAGCCCAAATGGACTAAGACTGCTAGGAAATATGATCTGCTAATTTCTTACTGTATTAGAAACAAAAGCCTTTTTCTAAGTTCCTCATTTCATTTAAAAGATGACTTTGGGGAATAGCTAAATTCAGAATAGAGCCAAATTATAGAGTATTACGGATTTTCCCTAAACAAAACAAAGGAAAATTATCTGTTTAAAACCCCTTACATTAGAAGACAATGACTTAAGCAAAGGAAAATTTAAAAGCTGTGCTAAAAGAAACATTTCAAGATTCATACCGAGAGGGTGAAGATTCTCTTAATCCATAAGTCTTATATTGATTTCAGTGGGAAATTGAAGACCACGAGTAATATTTAGACCACAATTTTCATTTCTGCAGTATTGAAAATCTGGGTAGTTTTCATGACTCATATTTTTATTAGGACACCATTTTAAATCCACATATAAAAGTATTTGGGGGTGGTAAATTGTACATAATATTAGTGACTTGTTATATGGCACATCAGTTGAAACCCAGTTGGTGAACAAAATGACAGTATCATTTTTTTATTGCCTCATCACAAGATGTAAGAAATTTTCCCGAGTCACCAAGTGATTATTCAGATTAATCGAGATAAAACTATAATAAGCTACAGACAAAAGTCCCCACCATGGCCTCGTGCTCCCAGAGTGGTGGTGGCAGAATGAACTTGGAGAAGAGCCTTGCAGTCCAGGTTTCCTTGACAACCGCTCCCAAAGAACCAGTGTTCAAAGACAGGCTCCAGCAAGGCACTGAAGAAAACTAATTGGTGATCAGGCTCCTGTATCTAAGACAGCTTTGCGATTTGATGATATCTTGTGAACTATTCCTGAATTTAAATGGAAATGTAGGTGGATATGTGTTGTAAATCTCACTTCTCTTCTTTCACTGTTATTTTTTCATGAAGTTCCCCTATCTTTCTCAGTTCCAAAATAAAAAACTCCTTTATAAAAAGGATAACAACCACAGTTAAATTGCCATCTTGGAAAAACCTAACCTAGAAAATCATTATTTCTCATTTAAAAGCAACAGTCCCACCCAAGGGGCAGCAGGTGAGCCGGGCAAAAGTGAGTGGCAAATGGGAGGTGGTTTTGAGGGATTTTACCAATACTCTTAAAAATCTCCTTGTGTGCGTGGGAGTGATGGATACCTCAGCAATCCTGATGTACTGCCAAAGTACCAGGAAATTAGTCCAAAGCACAAACTGTCACAAAAACACGAGCATACTCTGAAGAAGAGAAGGTGGCAGTTCTACTATCGGCCTCTTTCTCATTTGCTCGCAGAGCAGAGACATCTCAGCAAGCAATTCCAGGTGCAGAGAAAAGCCTGCGTGCAAACAGTAGAGACTTTGGAAAGGGGTGGAGACAGGGATGCCACAAACAACTGTGAGGATAAACAACATGAAGAACCTCTTTTGCTCTTTGGAGCAAAAGAACTTGAGGTGGCATAATAGCATTACTAAGCCAATTCTGGTCACCCAAATAAGAGAGACCAGAAATGCAATTACTCCAATCCTTAGGAGTAAATATATAAAAAGAAGCCAGAGGGAAAGCAAACCAAAATAAAGATTTAAATGAACAGAAATACCCTAAGAAATCGTCTTTCTTTTTTCTTGTTTTCTTGGTGATATTTTAGATGTCTTTCTCCAAATCTCAGCAGAATGAAGTAAAAAATGAAATTGTGGTGTACTCATTTTGTAATGGATGAGAGCAGATACAGAAATCAAGAGCTGAAAGACAATAGCTAGGCACCAACTTTGCCAGTCACCTGTGTGGCCTATAATGCAGATAATTCAACAGGTCCTTCAAACACTGAGACTAAGAAAAGCACTTTGAATTATTTTATCTTAAGAAGACAACTTTTCCTCAACAACAGCAAATCCATGAGAAGTTACAGTTTTTTCACTGCAGGAAGGCCAAGTGTAAACGTCCTAGTAGTGAGCCACTTGAGTTGTGTGATTCAATGCCTCTCTAATGTGGTTTGAGAGGCCAGAGACGTGTCTGTGTACAATAACCTCGGCCGGCCTGGCTGTTTGGCCATCATGCCATCACCATCTCAGCCAGAAGTGCTCACTCCCTGTCTGAATATGAGTACATAGTAACAGTACAGCTCACCACCTTTGTCTTCTAACAAAAGAACTCTCAACTCTTAAGGTATTTCTTGCAGTTTGGTCATTTCAGGAAATGATTGATTAACTCCAAAAAAAATAATTTGAATTACTTTTTGCATAAAAATTTTTAAGCAACAAATTAATTCATTGTTGGTGAAGGTATGGAGAAATGGTTGTTGCCTAATCATCAGTGGGGAGTGTGAATTGATACAAGCTTTCTGGAAGAAAATCTCGTTATGTGTATCAACATTTAAAAGGAAGTAACCAGACAAAACATATCTATAATCTGATATTTCCTATCACCCACTGTCACCGTCACCTCTCTGGTCCAGGCCACCATCATCTTTTTTCTCCAGATTGACCAGCATGCTTCCACCCTAAGCCTTCAGCCTATACTCAACAAGCAGTTGGATCATATCACACCACTTGTCACACCCTCCAATGACTTCCTGTTTCATCAGAACAAAAGCTTTATGAACAGCCTTTCAAGGCCCCCTCCTCTCGTTTCCTACCCCATCCTGTCAGACTTCATCTTCAACTTCTCTCCTCTTTGCCATTTCCACTCCAGCCAGATCAGCCTCAGGGCTGTCCCAGAACTTGCCAGGCATGCTTCTGCCTCTGGGCCTTTGTACTTGCCATTCTCTTCACCTGGAAAGGCTCGTAATTCTCTGTCCTACTTCCACCCTTCTTTCACCAACTCCAAGTCTTTTCTCAGAAGCCATCTTCTCGGTGAGGTTTTCTATGTCTATTCTATCTAACATTGAAATGTTCCCTCACTTCCTATTCTTCTTTCCAGTTGAACTTTTCTCCATAGTATTTCTTGACCTATCTTATACCCTATATACTAGCTGATGATTTTTATTTAAAAACTATGTAAAAGAAAAATCCCCATAACTCTGGAATACCTGGAGAGTACCCAGCAGCTGATCTCTGAATTATATAAACTAATAAAATAATTAATAAGTGTCATTAATAAATCAATTCTCTTGCTTTCTAGTTACCACTCCCTCTATAAAGAGCTATAATTGATATTTATTTATGTCATGACTAATATCTCCAAAAGGGAGAAACAGTTAGCCACTATGAAAGATAATCGTTTGTTAGTTCAAGGTCTTCTATGTGTTACTGATGGGGATCGTAACTCAGTGACAGATGAACACCAGGTCTTTCTGTACAAGGTGAGATGTAGGAAATGTAATTCTTATGTGCAAATCAAAACATACTATAATTAATTAATTTAAGACAAGTAAGGCATCTTCTCAAAATCCTATTTAATGAATTAAACTATTTCCTGGATAGCTATCCAGTACAGCTTCAGCCACAGAGTTATCCCCATTCCATAAATTTTACAGTATTGTAATTTATGTAGTCTTGTTTATCGCTTTCATTAGTTATAAACTTCTCAAACCCAAAGCTTATGTGTGTGAATTTTCTATTTCCCTTAGTCTGTGTGGCAGTCAGGATTCAGTCCAGAATTATTTCCAGATGCCTCCCTGTGTGTTCATGCTGAGGACACACCATCGGGCTAGCTGAATAAGGGCCTCTGGCATGATGGAGAAGACAGAAGTTGGACAGGAGCCCCGAGTGTTATGAAAGCAAACAGAGCAAGCCCATGGCATGTGACTAGAGGACCTAACCTTGCAGAGGGTCCCTGGGGTCGGGGCAAGGGTCAGAAACAGCTTTCTGAGAAGTGGGGCCACACTCTGAGTTTTCTTGGCAAAGGCAGTGAAGAAGGAGGACTCTTCAGGCAGAAGGAACAGCTTGTGCAGAGAAAGAGCCGAAGTGTCACAAAGGATAAAATGTTCCAAAAGCAGAAAGAAAACTCATAAGACTGGAAAGGTAGACACTGTCTCAGAGTTGGGTGGGGTGTGGGGACTGTTGGACTTGATCCTAAGGGCAAAGGGAGTCAGTGAAGGGTTTAAGTCAGGAGTCAGTTTGATCTGTGCCCTGTGGTCAGTTGATTTCTACAGCTTTTTGATTTTCTGACCATGTCCTTGACTAATTAATTGTTATGCTGTTATGTAAGAACCATTCCAGATTCATTTTCCAGGACTTTTAAGGGAACTCATTAAGTCTGTTTTATTCTCTTTCATGCTTATTTGTAAAAAATAAAATAGATTTTAAATAACACCTCAAGAACCTAATCAGTAGTTACTTAGGAAATAAAAGATTATATGTCACGTGTAGTTATCTATACTCTTCCATATTCTCCTACCAGAGTCAGTGTAAGCAGAATTGTATAGTATTTAGAAAAGCATAGATTCTGGCGCTTGGGTTCACATCCCAGCACTGTCACTTCCATATGTGAACTTGGGCAGGTAACCTAATTTCTCTGCACCTTGGTTTCCTCATTTATAAAATGGGGGATAATAATAGGATCTCATAGACAGGGTGACCACATAATTAATTCAAACGGACATTTTGGAGACAAAGGGAGTATTAGCTTAAGTCAGTGTGTATAAAGCACTTAGAATAGTGACTGGCACACAGGAAGGATGGTTATTTATATTATTGAGATGCTTTCATTTATTCCTAAGAAGACTAGAACCACTGACTGATTTTAAATACCAACATGGTTGAAAGGGAGAATTGAAAAAAATTCAAAACCCCACGCCAGACTCAAAAGTATTTGAACTTGAAGAGGATTGTCTTTTGACAAAAATCTAAACAAAAAAATAAAAAACTAAATAAAGTCAAACCATAACTATGCTTAGAAAGACAAATTCTTTTGGCAGGCGATACAGGTCAAATACGCAATATAAATACTTTGTAAAATGGGGTTTAAAACTATCTGATCTACAGATTTGTGTGTTAATCTGTCAGAGCATCAATTAAATGAGAACTTAATTTAGTTCTGATTATGAAAGTAATAACTGCTGCTTATAAAAAAACTGAAGATGAAAAAAAAAGAAAATGAAAGTTATTCATACTCATACCACTAAAAATAACCACCACGAACATTTTGCTACATGCTCTTATATGCAATATGCCACTTTTTTTGTATGTTTTCCCCTGTGTGCACACATTTATGTGTGTATCTATTTATTTATCTATCTTTTCCAAATTAAGACCATTCTACAAATGCATGTGTATTAGTTTCTCATGGCTGCCATAACAAATTCCAGTAACTGTGTGTTTTAAAACAACAGAACTTTAATCTCACACAGTTCTGGAGGCTAGAAGTCTGAACTTGAGATATTGGCAGGGCCATGCTCTCTGAAGACTCTAGAGGAGGATCCTTCCTTATCTCTTCTAACTTCTGGTCGTTGCTATTAATCCTGGCATTCCTTGGTTTGTGGCAGCATCACTCCGATCTCTGCCTGTCTTCTTTGCATGGCCTTTTCCCTGTGTATTTGTGTCTCTGTATGTTCACATAGCTTTCTTAGAATACCAGTCACTCGATTTACAGCCTAACCTAGTCCAGTATGACCTTATCTAAACTAATTACATCTGCGAATATTTTATTTCTCAATAAAGTCATATTCTGAGGTTCCAGGTGAACATGACTATTTGGGGGACATCATTCAATGCAGTACAGCATGTAATGAAAATATCTGACTTTACAGTGTGAGATACAATACTATCTCTCCAACCCGTGGTATCCCAAAGTGAAATATTTTAATCAAGATTCACAGGTAGTTCAATCTAGCTTCCTTCCATACCTGCCCCCCTAGAGTGTCTTCTTACTTACTGGGGTATGGGTGGAGTACTTTAGACATCATCCAGTGTCCCGTCCCGTGGGATGACTAACGGGAGCTCCGACCAGAAGTGAGACTCGAGGAGACAATCTGCAAGAGAATGGGGGACAGGAGACGCAAAGAATGGAGGCAAGACAAAGTTCTGATCAAGCCTCAAAGTTTATTTTACACACAAGGGTATATATATTTTCAAAGAACAGAGGGAGGCAGGCATGGGGTGATTTGACGTGGCACCGGCAGCCGTTGATGGTCTGCTGGTAGGCAGTTAAGCAAACAGGATACCTTGGGTTGCAGGTATCTGCAGTCATCTCCGGGTTTATCTTGTGTTTGCCCTTTTGGACTTTCCTAGGAGCCTAGTGAGACTTGTGAGACTTATGTTCAAAGGTTAACTTCTCAGTTAAACTTTCCTATGGGTTGGCTCCCAACAATCCAGGATGAAGGGAGTTAGCCACTGGACTGACCATTTTGTAAGGTCAGCATTTACACAGCCACGTCCCAGGGCACACACTTGTCTCCAAGGTGCTGCCCTAGCATAAACTCATGTTTTCATGGTCATGGATCTAGACTATCACTGACACTTATTGCCTCAAGATACAACAGACTACCAGTCCTATCTCTTTCCACCCTCAAAGTAATTTTATTTCAAAAGACCATTTGCCTTATCCTGACCTTGAGCCTTAGTTAGGGCCTCCCTAATCTACCCCAAAAGAATTGTGTAATTTTGTGTTTCAGGAATAAATTATTAGAGTCTAGGTCACTTTGCCCTCAGAAGGCCCCTAGGCTCCTTATGCAAATGAGAGCTCATCCTCCCTGAGATAACTGGCACTAGGAAGCACTGGGAGGACACCTTCGCTCAACTACAGAAAATACACTGTCCTTCCCTCAGGCAACAGATGCTTAACTGCCTTCACACGGTTCAGAACAAGTTAATGGCTGTTAAGTAATGCTTGCCATAAGAAGGAAAGTGTGTGTCAGGAGGCTGGTGGTCTCCTCCCACAGACCCGGGGGGTCTCAGGCATCCTTTTGAAGTTCCCCCAGTGTGTGCTACTTTCGAAACTTAGCATGCATCAAGATTTGCATACTATCCTGTCACAGGGCTAGACTATAACTTACTGAACTGTTTCCATATTCTGATACATTTAGGTGTTCCCGTCATGAATTAAGTGGGATTTAAAACCCCCATTTACTTAACAAATATTCATTATGTATGTAGTAGGTGTCAGTCAATGTTCAAGGCTCAATGGGTGTAAAGGTCTTGTTCTCAAAGACCTTACATTTTAGTGATGGAGGAGGACAGCAAACAAGCAAATGCAAAATATAATACCTGCATAACTACAATGAAGAAAAGAAAGCAGAGCAAGGTGATAGAGTAATAGAGGTTGCCATTCTAGAACGAGGAGTGGGAGGGGCCTTACTGAAAAGCAGGGGTTTGTCACAACCTGACCACATGATAAACTGGAGATGTTCTTTATAAAGCACTCAGCACTCACATGAAGTTTTGTCTTTATTGTTTGTTCACTAACTATATCACATATGAATATAAATAAAATGGAGATCTCTCCATAAAGTGACATTATCACTTAAATTAGCATAAGTGCAATTTGCATAAGCAGATGACGAATAAACTAGATTTAAAAATCAATGGCTGCTCAAAAAATTATGATTAATAATTTTATATTAATGTTATATCTACTCCATGAAATATGTATTACTAAACTGAAAGAGCAACATTGAAAATTATAAAAAGTGGCCACAAAATCACTTTCAGTTGAGATACAACTGCATCTATTTGTAATGTGTTTTTTTGTCTTCAGAGAGCTGACAGTTTTTTGCCCCTCAAAGTTTTGTCAACAAAATTGGTACCAAATGAAAATTGGCAAACTACTCAGACTCTTTCACACTCTATCATCACAATTTACTTACTAAAAAGACCCAATTTGCCTTTAAAATATGGTCCTAAATTTCAAATACCTAATTATTTTTGTCACTCTGAAAAGCAAGCTCATCTCTATCTCATACCTTAGTTTTATCATGCTGCAACATTTTAGAAGCCAGATGTCCTGAACTTGAGTTTTAAAGTGTGTGTGTGTGTGTGTGTGTGTGTGTGTGTGTGTGTGTGTGTGTGTTTTGGTTATCAGTTTAGGCTGTGTAACAAACAACTCCAAAACTTGCTGGTTTAAAACTGCAATCATTTTACTATACTTACTCCCTGTGGGTCAAGAATTTAGGCAAGATTTGACCAGGCAGTTCTTGTGCTTTATGGAACAACCAATAGTTCACTCAGTGGTATCTAGCTGGTCACTGAACTGTGCTGATGAGTCCAAGATAGCTTCACATGCTTAGCCCCTTGGCAGGGATGACTAGGAAGCTGTGCCCCCTTCCTTCCTCATGTAGTGTCAAGGCCCCTCCTCATGGCTCTTCAGCAGGACAGTCATACTTCCTACATGGCATCTCAGGGCTCCAGGCATATGTTCCAAGGGACAGGGACTAGAAACTGCCAGTCTCAGAAGGACAAAGCCAGCAAACTAGCACAGGTTCACCACCACTGTACTCTATTGATCAAAACAGTCACAGAGACCACCAGATTAAGGGGAGGTGACATAGATCTTCCCTCTCAAATAGGAGGGATGTCAGAGAATTTGATCTTTGATCTACTACAGTATATATATTTAAGTTTTATTATGGAAAATGTTAGACATATATTAAAGAAGATAAAATACTATATAAACCCATCATCCAGCTTTAACAGTTTTCAATTCATGACCAATTTGTTTCATCTCTACTCCCTACCCATTTCCTCTAGCCCTATATTATTTTAAATCAAACCTCATTTTAATTCTTCCATTAATGATAAGTGTTAAAGTGCTATGATGAACAGAGGACAGAACAATTTTTAGAGGAAAATATCTGTTCATTTCAGAGGATTTTCTTTTATTAATACCAAGCTGCTCTTACCTCTTAGAAGATGCCACTTTCCCATGTAGTTTCTGGAGAAACATTGACTAGACTCAGAGTCAGGGAACCTGGGTTCTAGTACCTCAGCCACTGATCAGCTGCACGATAATAAAAATGATTACAGCTAACTTTTACTGAGTCCTCACTCACCACTCCACATTCATAATTTCAATTCTATTATTATGCCCATTTTACAGACAGGATTAGAAAAGTTAAGCAACTTGCCCAGGATCAAAGAATTCAGAGAAAGGATCTTATTCAAATCACCTCGAGGCTCCAT
Source organism: Macroglossus sobrinus (assembly GCA_004027375.1). Classification (NCBI taxonomy): domain Eukaryota; kingdom Metazoa; phylum Chordata; class Mammalia; order Chiroptera; family Pteropodidae; genus Macroglossus; species Macroglossus sobrinus. Next base: position 7,975 of record PVKZ01003915.1, on the reverse strand, counting down.
TTTCTTCCTCTGTCACATAGTGTCTATTGTCCAAATTCAACATTGTTCACTGGGGAATAGTATATTAAAGGCTCAACAAACCACTCTGACAATATTGCAAATTCTAATCATGAAAACCTTTAAATAGGTAATATATTTTCATGGCTCAAAAATCCAAACAATATAAAGTGGTGAAGAGGCTGGCTCACCCTCTTGTTTCCATTTATCTCATGCTCCTACCCGCATTTTCTGTACAAGTAACCATCTAATTATTATTTATTTATGCAAATACAGCAAATGTGAATATGTACATTCCTCTGTTCCCTCTTCTTACATGAAAGGTAGCAGTTCGATCTCTGTGGAAGGTATTCATCTGCCTGCAAATAGACAGATACCTAATACTTGATTTTGTAGATGCACCACCATTTATCTAACAAGTTCCCTTTTGATAGACATTAGATTCCCCCTCCCATCTGTGGCCATGCCATCCTGAACAGGCCTAATCTGGTCTGAACTTGGAAGCTAAACAGGGTCATGCCTGGTTAGTACTTGGATGGAAAACCACCTAGGAAGACTGGGTGCTGTAGGTGTTTAAAAAAAAAGAAAAAGAAAATAATAGATTCCTACTCCTCATTATTTTGCTATTACAGACAATCAAGCACAAAGCTTTATTTTTGTGCATATGTTGTGAGAGGAACAGTCAGTACTTCTTAGTTCTTAGTTCCCTGTTTTGTTCAGCACTGTCATTCCTTACCCACTTTTGACATTTACTTCAGAAAGAATTTCATCAGGCTTAACGTAAAAAATTTATACTTTTGGAGTGTTCTCATCATAGAATCCCCAGGGACCTGAAAATTAGAGCCCATGGATGTATAATTATCATTGTCACTTTTTATCAGTTTTGTCTGGGTTTGCTTGTTTTAAAACTGCCTAAGCGACTAGAACCTTGTGAACAGATTGGTCCAAAGTTGGGTATCTTAGAATTGCTCCCGAGTCGACTAAGGACTCAGAGACATCCATGACTACTGACATAAAAAGAGGGAGTAGGAGGCAAAATCCAAAGCAAAGACGGAGGTATCTCGTGACTTTGGAAGAATAATTTCTCTGTGCTTCCCTTTTCCACTTCTCTCCCGGATGGGAGATGATTCCAGAGCTGGCTTTAAGTAGGCGGAGTTTGTCGTGGCCTAGGTACGTAATATCGTAATATCGAAGCCATTCCTAGAACTCTACAGCTCTGACCTCTTTGCCACTGCCTGAAAGTCTTCACTTTTACTTCAATTAGTCACTGCCTAAAATTCCACCAATTACAGATTCATTTGCGTTAAAATCATCTCATTTAAAAGGTAAGTATCTTTAGTCATCATGCCTTAAAGTAAGTTGATTTACTAATTACCCTGGATCCACTGTGCTGAACTAGAATGTCCTGAGGATTGAGGAAGGGGGATAGAATGTGTGTGATAATTTTGGAACAGGCAGTAGGGGAAAGAGGAGTGGGAGGGGAAGAGAGCTCCAGGATGCTAGAAGTGGAGCACTCTTATTATCTCATCAATAGAAGAGAAAGGAAACAGAGAATAGACACATACACAAGAGAACTGGATGGTTCCAAAGGGGATATTGTCCTCTTTGTAATTTTACCCAAGAGTGACCCTGCTTATTTGTACACGTTTGCCAAGAATGTATCAGTTGCTTAACTCTGGATCTCACCACTGAATTGTTTGTCCAGGTTTATTATTCCCATTGTAAATTGGAATGTCGAGATAGCAGAACAAGGTATACTTAGAAAGTAAATACTGTATGTGTAGCTGTTTGGTTGGCGGCACCCTCAATAACACTATTCCATTGGCACTGTGGTTTAACCACAGAATATTTTTGTTTCATGGTCTGGATTTCAAAATTCTCAAACATATCATTACTCCCACACCAAGAACATGAAGAAACAACTCAGACTGGAGCAAAGTTTTTAAAGAAGGGATGGAGTGGGGAGGGAAAGAAACAATACACACTTTTTCAAAGAACTAAGTTAATCATTTCCAAAATGATTCAACAGAAAAGAATCGCAGCTTCATGAACATGTTGGTTTCCCATCTTCTCTGCAAAGACTTCCCAAGTAATTGAAGTCTTTGACATAAGGTGCCAAGCTGCCCTATAAATGGCAAAGCAGCCTAATGCAGCATCTGTGTTTTGACAGATTAACTTCTAGGAATCAGAGAAAAAGCCATCATGTAACGCCATGTGCGGTGAACGCTTTGTAAGCCTGACAGATATTAAGCAATAGCGAACTACTTCCCAAACTTCTCTGGCCAGGGAGTCTTTTGACATATATTCTCTGGATCTCCTTCTGGCTGTAACTTACCCCAATTTAAGTATTTCTTTTAGCCATAACAACACTGCATACATTGATCCCTTCCTCCCTTCTCACTCTACATGTCATAAATAGTATTTCTCCAACAATATCCCATTCAGCTTTTATTTTGTATTTGCATTGTACCACATTCTTATGTCCCCTCTGGAGGACCCTGTGGCTGAGCTGTGTGTGAAAGTGTTTGAATAATATTTTAAATAGTGATGATCACCTGTGGACCTGATCTAAGTGATTCCCCCAAGGTTTCTCCCAACCCCAGGCTTCTCTGATAATGCACATCTTGTTTCAGCCCTTTGGAATAAGAAGAGAAAATTACACCGTAGGGGCTGCTGAAGGATAAGAGAGCTTTGATGTAAGAATCTGAAGTGACATTCAAATCAGATAGCTGAAGCATCGAGCAGAAGAAATCGAAAGGCAGGGAAAGCGAAAACCAAGGGAAAGATATGAGTGAATGAAGGTTTTGGAAGCTTGATTGGGATTAGCAAGGCACTCTGAATATTATGCAAGTAGCTAAAGTGTGGGTATGAAAGCATCCCAGCCAAGGCCAACCAGGACAACCAAGTGGAGTCCTAATTTTACAGAGATCTGATGACTCTTTTGGGGGAAAAGCAAAGAAGATTTGGAGGACTGCTAGTTGGGCTCCAGGAAACTGTAACAAAACTTCTAAACAGGAAGGGGTCATTCAGGCTGCCCTTGAAGAAGGGGTCATTCATACTACCCTTGCTCTCTTGTGCAATGCTGTAGATGTTTAGAGAGACTTGATGGTGCCACTTAAATGCCTGAGTTCTCCACACAACTCAAGAAGGAATTAGAAATTGGAAGAGCGAGTTTCTTGCTGTTATCCCAGAGGCCAGAGATCTCTCCTCCATCTCTAGGAGAGAAGCAGTGTCTACTTTGGGGATTGTTTTCATTATACGTTGCTGTATAAAAAACTATCTCAAAACTTAGTGGTTTAAACAAGAATCATTTATTTGCTTGTAATTTTGATATCAGGTCAGGATTAGGCTGACATGGTTCATCTTTGCTCCATGTAGCATCTGCTGCAACAGCCTCTGTAGGATTGAGGACCTACCTTCAAGTCATCCTTTACCCATAGCTGTCAAGTTAGGGCTGGCTGGCAGCCCGGGCCTTGATTCTCTTCCACATGGACTTCTCCAAGCAGCTGCTTAGGTTCCCCCATAGCATGGAACCTGAATTCAATTGGAACAAAGAAGAAGCTGACAGTCTTATATAAAGGCAAGGCTCAGAACTCGGACTCTCTGTGTATTCTACTGCTCAGTGAATTTGTAGGCCCAGTGCCTGTAAAGAGAAGTGGAGAAATAGACCCAATCTCTTGGTGGCTAAAGTGAAAAATAATTTGCTGCCATCTTTAATACACTCCCTGGATAATGGAAAAGGATAGCCACAAAATGTCAGAACAAATGGCTATCAAACTAGAACTTCTAGGTTATCAATGAGGAAGTATTTTGGTCCTATGAGGAGGAAAGAAAAAGAAATTTGGGAAGTTAAATATTCCTAGTGCTTTGCTGGCAGGAAGAAAATATAAAGGTCATTTTCATTATCATTGCTACTATAATTCATGCTTGTAATTTTACTCCTAAATTTGGGCAGCCAGGGTAACAAAAAATAGATATCTATAGCTGAAAACTTCAAAATTTAAGAATGACATATGACAAATTATTTAATTCAAAAATATTAAGTTAAACTATTTACTATGTATCAGACAATATAACAGACCTTATATGACTTATAAAGTTTTACAAAACATGACTTCTGTCTTCAAGAAGCTTTTCAGTTGACTTAGCATTAGGCAAGCATGTGCCAGACACTGTGCTAGCTGCTTCCAGCTGGTGGCTGTCAAGACAGAAAACACCACTGCCTCTGCCTTCATGGAGTTCATCGTCTAATAAGGGAGAGACATATGGACATAAATATTATAATGTCATATGATATCTATGACCTAAGGGAGAGACATATGGACATAAATATTATAATGTCATATGATATCTATGACCTAAGCTCTGTAAATGATAAATTATACATGTGTATAATAGGAGAAAAAATGAAAATATGTAATCTAAAATGTTAATGGTGGGATTACTTTTAAGAGAGAAAAATAATATATATTATTTTTAAGTGCAATATGATGTTTTAGCAGAGAAATATGCAGATTGTTCCGAGAGCTAGAAGGAGAAGAGAGAAGTTCACATGAGCTTCTTAGAAGAGGTGACATTAATCATGATTTGAAGAATGAATAGAAGTTGTGATTGATATTTGTCTTTTGGTGGAGGTGGTATAACCTTACAGAACCCTCTTATCTAGGGGAAATTCTTTATTGTGTGTGGTCCTGTTGGATCTGGAGAGCTTTGTTTCCTCAAGGGAAGTCAGAGAGATAAGAGACAGCATTTCTTTCCTTTCTGAAATCCAGGGAATGAGTGCAAGACCTAAGTTCAGTCTATCAGTCTCCCTGACCAGGGTATTGAATCTGGTGCTAGAAGAGCAAAGATAGGCTGTGTAGAATTCATCTATAGCAAAACTGGAGGGGTGCAGTGTGGTGATAGCGGTAGCTGAAGACAACAGCGCCCAACAACAGTGGTGCAAGTGTCCCGTTAGAAACAGCTGTATTTCTTTGTCTTGGTTCCCTGTTCCTGTCTGTATTCTAATCTTGGTTCTCTGGTCTCCTATTATTCTGTGAGTCCCCCAAACCCTTCCAACAAATTCCTTAAGGAGAGCCAAGCTTGGGTTCTGCTGTTTGAAATGACAGACTGAGAGAGGAGTTGTCTGGGGAGAGGGGTGGTGCAAGTGAAAGAATCATAGCACATGCAAAGACAGAGAATCCTGAAAGAGTGCCTGTATGAGCCTGAGGTACCATCTAGAAAAAGAGACAAGATAGACTCAGATATATATGTGATAGGGGGGAAAAGTACATGATAAATATTTTGAGGGTGCAGAGGAAGACATAAGCACTTACTGCTGCATTAGCAAGGATGCAGTGGAAGAAATGGAATCAGTTTAATCATTAGAAAAGAGGGGGTGAAAGGGTATTTCAAGCAGAAATAAAAGTATATACTGATTAAAAAGATCCAAGTGTACTTAGGAATCTAATAGTAAAATAGCGAAGGAGCTTGGAAGATTGGTGGGTGCTAAATTTCCTGGTGTTTCATACTAGGAGATAGACTTTGGACTTCATTTGGTAGGTGATAGGAAAACACCAGTTTATGAACAGGGAGTTTCATCATGTATGTGATGCTTTAAGATGCTAAATCTGGAGGCTATGGACAGAATGGTTAGTTAGGAGGCTGCTGCAGTAACTTAAGATGAGTTGATAATGTCCTGAATTAGACTGATGCCAGTGAGAATGGAAAGGAACAATGTGCAAAACATAAATAAGGATTTGTAAACTGATACCTCCTCTGTTAAAAAATATTTTTAAACATGCATATGCACACAATAATTGTGTTTATAAATGGGCTGTATTTACATACATACAGAGTACAATACACACATATGCTGGCTGTAATTCTCTCCAATTAATAAAGTGGTGAATTTATTCCACACAGTATGCAAAACAAATCAAATAAATGTAGTCAGGCAAAAAGGCTCTGCATCATTCTGTGAAAGTGCTTGGAGTGTGTGTGAATGCATGTGTGTGAGCTTGTGGACATGGAATGCAGTATGCAGCAAAAAGCTTAGGCTATAGATGAAGTTCTCAAATTCCTCTGAGAAGTCAAACTGTTCCCCATAACTCTGCTCCTACTGCAGTTGGAGTTGGTGGTGAATACAAGTGACTCTTGCCAAAGTAGGTGGGAGTTCGCTGGGTTTGTCTGGAAAAGACTCTGACAATTCCAAGTACAGTGAAGTTAAAATGTTCCTTCACATGAAGGATGAGCTAAGGCGATTATGTGATTGACAGATTGAATTTACAACCTTTCTTTTATCTAATCAAGTTTATTCATTCTATTTCCTAATTATATTTGAAATTTGTATGCTATTCTACTCTAACTCCTCACTGTCACCCCAAAACTCAACTCAAAACCACTTCCTGACCACAGTGTGCTTGATCAGAATGAAGTCTCTTGGTTTCCCACAGAGTGAATGCGTTGTTCAATTTGCCTTCATGATGCCTCCTTTCCAGCAAGCATATCCCCATGGCCCTTCCTCTCAGAGTGGACAGAGATCAAGCTTTGTGACCCTGTCCTCAAGCATATTTGGACCTGAATCAAGACTCATCTATCATATTCTCTTTCTCAGGAATTTGGAATTGAGACCCAATGACTCCAATTAGTTATAAGCATTAGATCTGAAGATTGTATAGACTCTGGGGCTTGGCACCTTTTGAAGGATACCACAGTGAACCACGTGAAACCGAGCAATGAAATTAGTTTGGAGAAAGAGAGAGGAATAAATGTACCCAAGGAAATAGAAATGAAAGTCCCCATTACCTCAGAAGGAATGAGAGGAAGAGAGGAGGAAAAGGAGGGAAAGAGGGAGAGAATGAGTGAGAGAGAAATGAAGAGGGAGAGGGAGAGAGGTGGCAAGACTACTAGCTACCCTGGTTCCAGATGTATTTCAGATCTAGGAACTACAGTTCCTGGATCAGGAGGGACCAGGATGCCCTTCCTCCTTGGGTTTCATGACATTTCTCTGCATCCTTATAATGAGCCCTCCCTGATTTCAGCCAGTTTGACATCATTCCTATTCCTTGCCCCATGCTCTGCCTTAGCACTTACCATATTATACTGCAGCTGTTTATTTGCTGTTTCCCTTCTCTGGCCTTTGAACTCCCTTGAGAGCAAGAACTTTGTCCTATTCATCCTTCGTACTCCCAGCACTTAGGGGAGTGACTGGCATATAGCAGATATACAGTAATTTTTTAAAAAATAATTTAAGAGTTAGGGGTCAACCCTTTCACAAGTTGTATTGATTCTGCCTTTATTGTAACTCAATTTTTTCACTGGATTTTGAGAACACAGATATTACACACAAGGGCTGTTCTGTGAGTCTCGGAATGTGGTATCAGGAGCTGGAAAATACTAGATTTCTTGGCTGGAGGGAATCTTTTATAGAATATTACTGTATGAAAACCTGAGATAGTTCTGCAGTGAAAGACTGGCCACTCTCTTTTATTTAAAAACATTATTTAACTTCACACACACAAATATTGTAGTAATACTGATGGAAAGCTAAATTTTAAAAATCATTTATAATGTCATTATTACAATAAAATAACCTGCTTTGATATGTTCATATCTCCTGCTAGTCCTTGTTTGTATGCATTACAGAACTTTTACAGGATTGTATTCATCATTCTAATAAAAAAAAGTTCCCTTTTTCACATACTAATTCATCATAATTATTTTCCCGTGTTGCTACAGAGACTTTCTAAGTTTTAATAACTCCATAATACCTTAATTGATCAGATATTTGTTAAATTATTTAAATTCTGCTATGGCCATCTACATTTTCTTCTTTTTTTCTTTCATTCTTTTTTTTCTTTCTTCCTCCCTTTCCTTCCTTTTCTTTCTTCCTCTATCCCTCCTTTCCTTTCTTTTCTTCCTCTCTCCCTCCCTCTATTCTTTTCCTTCCTTCCTTCCTTCCTTCCTTCCTTCCTTCCTTCCTTCCTTCCTTCCTTCC